>VWYP01010298.1:36732-146321 GCA_013400435.1 Pycnonotus jocosus
GCGGGGCGCTGAGGAGCGCCCGCCGCCCTCGCTCGCCCCCTAGCGGAGGGAGCGAGAGGACGGGCCCGGCCCGGGTCCGCCGCCCGCCCCGCTCTGCGCTCCGCCTCGGCTGCGCTCGGAGCCTTTCGGTGCTTTCCGCCGTTTCCACAGGGGGAACGGGAGCGGGATCACCGCGGGTGGCGGGGCTGGGGCTGTTCCCTCGCCTCCCTTCCCGCCCCGCAGCAGCCCTGGCGGGGACTGTCCCGCCGCCACCTGTTCCCGCACGGCCGCTGTGGCTGCGGTCCCGCCCGGGTCCCTCCCTGCCCACGGCTGCTCCCGGGCCGGGCCCGCTGGCAGCGCGGCACAGGGAGCTGTGGTGGCTGGCTCCAGAGGCTGGCACGAGTTTGGCACACGGCCGGCTGGCCGACCCTGCCAGGGGACGAGGAACCGGGTGTCTCTCGTGCCATCTCCTGGGGAAGTAACGGGGCCGGCACAGGAGGTGCGAAGTGTCACCACAGCCCGCAGCTGGCGGCACAGCCCGCCTCACCGCCTCCCCCGCGGGAGGAGCGCAGGTCTGGCCGCCGGCGAGGCGCGGCGAGCTGCCCGAGGCGTGGGGGTGCGCGTCTGCCTCCGGCTTCCCTCGCGTCCCTGCTCCCCGCCGGGCACCGCGCTGCAGCGCCGTGCCGAGGGAGCAGCCCAGGTCCTGCGAGCGGAGTAACTGTGTCAGAGCAACTCTACACCCATGCTAATTAGCTGAGCCTTTCTGCAGCGCTAATTATGTGAAGCAGAATACCTCAATGGCCAAGCAATCCCCTGGCATGTTTTCTTCAGTTTTAAAGAAATTTCTAAGTGCTTGGTCCTTGTGCCCTTGTGGCACTGTTGTGCTAATGCGACTGTACATGAGACCAATGAAACAGGCCGGGTTAAAGTATTCAGAAAAACCCTACGAAACTGTGCGGAACTTAGAGGTGTTCTTCTGATCTGTTTTGGCCCCTGTCTTCAGTCATCTCTGTTAACCCAAATGCAGAGATAGGAGCAGGGAGAGAGTGAACCAATGTGCCAGAAGCTCCCTGCAAGAGACCCAGATCCAGAAGAAAACCCCTAGACACAAGCCAAGAAAACCATATCAGATGATTCCTTTACATGGCTCTATTGTTTCAAAATCCAAATTGCCTTTCCAAGCTTAGTTCAGGAACCTCTGTGCTGCAGTACACAGTATAAATATATCTGCTGTGGAGATGGGGCATTCCAAAATGCAACTTAGCTCTTGCCATCTGCTTATCTGTACTGCTCTTCTAGTGAGCCATTTTTTGGAATGCCAAGTTCATGGCTAGTTTGGGGAAAGTAACTTGAAGGCAACAGCTCCAGTGAAGGCAGAAGAATGGAAGCCAGATTGAGCATGTCTACACAGTACCACCTATCTGAATTTGTGTACTGGGAGGGGCACAGCTATGTCACAGATTTTCCCATCAGGTACGATGCCCACTGCTGCTCAGCACGGCTCATTCATAGGATTTTGCAGATTTCCTACAGGTCTCTCTGAATGGTTTTGTCTTATGCTCATGTTCACTAACATGTACCCTGGAAAGTGATCCCCAAATGTTTGAGGAAGCCATCTAATAATCTAATCTCCTGTCATTTATTAAAGGTACATAAACTTAATCTGCCATGCGTTTAAATCCCAATGGAATATTGACAGGCTTCATCCTATTTAACCGTTTCTGAGACTCAAAGTGAGAATTAGTTCACTTGTTAATTCTATAACATTACTCTAGAATGTGAGCTTATTTAACTCTGGTAAAATAAGAGTGTTAGAAAGCATTGGCATTGCCATCCCAAATCAGCCCGTTAGGTCAGTGTATTTCCACCAGAACCTCTCTTACTTAATAAGTAAGGATTAATCCCATCTAACATTTTGTGTCCAATGGAAAGAAGTTAAATTTTCTTTGAACCATTACTTGGCATTTTCCAAAGTATTTTGCAAGCAATAGTCATCATTGTCTCCTTTAGAGAGAATGCAGGAAAACTGTGCTACATAGCAAATACAAAAAGTGAACACGCCACCAAGGGGAAGGCTGCTGCTCCCCATATTGAAGGTTACTGCATCTTACCCTTCCTATAGTCCCATGTAATACCATAAAAGCATTAATTCAGAGGCATGAGAGCCTATCCATTCCAATTAATCACAGTCAGTGCCTTAAGAGATGAAATATGAGTGTATCAGGCTCTGGATTTAGTGGTACAGTTCCTGGACTCAGGTCCAAATCTGTGCACCAGACAACTCTCATCACAAACATCAGAAATTCTACTGCTGGGCCTTGAAGGAAATATGTAATCCCAGTCTTCCCCTGAGTTAAAACTATTACATATTTTATCAACTGCTATCAGTCATGCCAGTGAAGAGGAGTGTCCCCCACTTTTGATTGGGAGTTGCAGATTTAATAGGAAATAATTTTTCTATTGCACACAATTCCTTTCAGCTCCAAAAGTCTGTTCTTGGAAAACACTTTCACAAATTCCTTGACTATTTAGAAAGGCAGAGAATCCTATAGTGGTTAAGAGCATGGAAAAGAAAAAAGAATTTAATACCTAGGATTGCCACACATGGGATACCATAGAAGCATTCTCTCTCACCAAGACATGATTTGTCCCTATAAATGTGATGTCAGATTATAGCAAACACTTCTGTGTGTGAATCCTATATTCACCACCTCCTTGTTAAAGTTATGCTAAATTAGATAAATATTAATTAATTTAGTGTAATTTATTTTCCTATCACATGATCAAAAATGTGGACAAGGTACTAATTCCAGGAGAATAACCTCAAGTTAAAAAGAAAAACCACTACTACTCTGAAAAAAAACCCCAAACAAACAAACCCCACAAAAACAACAGGATAAAGGTTGTGTCTGTTATTTTCGCCTTTTGTGGCTGAGGCATTATTATTTTCCATAATTACACAAACACACTCTCTTTCTGCAGGATCATCTCCCATTCACTGGGTGTTTCATTGGCTGCTTCACCCTTCACTGCACATGTTAACGCCTACAGACTGGATATCTGCTCTCATCCTCTTGAGTATCCAGCTGAAGACATCTAGGACACAGTTTTTCAATTAAATTCCTGAGTATTTTTATTCACGTCTCTGAGCACTTCTTTAAATAAAAAAAAGATCACAACCTGAATCTCTGCTCAGTTTACTCAGAAAAAAAGTAAAACAAAAACAAAAACAAACCAAACTGAGTTACTGATCAGAGGGAAGAAGTCCAGCTGGAGTAACTTCCTCAGCATCACCCAGAAGTGCTGTCACAGTAACAAACTCTCTGAGAGCAGTTTGAGCAGCCACCTAGCCAGGGATCAGGTTCTGATTAAAACCAGGTGAGGAAAAAATCTGTCAGTAGTGTTACTTTTAATATAGATAAATTCTGCAGTTAGGTTAGCCAGTAGTGAATTGAGGAAAAGTGTGCAACTGTAAGAAGCTGTTGATGTTCTATCTCAAGAAGTGTTAAAAGGCAGGGTGGATAGACCTCTGAGCCACCTGGTCCAGTGGAAGGTGTCCCTGCCCATGGCAAGGTGATCTGGACCAGATGTTTATGGTCCTTTCCAACCCAAACTCTTCTATGATTCCATAAAATGTGTGTGTGCACACACACATACAGATTTTCAGAACTTAATCAGGCAGATTTGGGAGGAATTCCTTCATGTCAACAAAAGATTCCTTCCTGTCAGAATCATAGACCTGCTAAAACATCTCAAAAGATAGTTACAAATAAGGGGTTTATGCAATTGTTTTTAATTAGCATATGTGATTGTTTTTAATTATCTTAATTCTTCTTGAAAAGGCAAAATTATGATCACTTCAGCCAGAGGCAGAAACTCATGATGGAAAATTTAATCCCAAAAAATTACATCCAAAATAATTACATTCTGGCACAGTTGTAACAGAAGCAGGATCTCTATAACAAAAATATTTGGCAATCTGAGCAATGGTCACTCTGCCTTATAGATAAATCTGCATATGCAAGCACAGAGAAACCTCTCTCCACTTCCAGAGACACTAAAGTTCTAACCACCATCCTTATCTCAAGTTCACAAGACATTTAAAAACATAAACCAACTATGAACTTTGAAAAAAAAGACAACCCTAAGCAGCTTAAAGTATGTTCACATTATCACAAGACATCAGTTTAAGTGAATACAGACTGGGAGTGTGAATACACACAGACAGTGAATGTTCCCAGCAGTTAGACAGTAAATTGTCTGGCCAAAGTAATTTATGTGCTTGCACAGTCTTCACGGATATTGTCCTCCTCCCACACTCTGGCTGATGTTTCTGAAAGTGCTTACATTTACTTACAAGCATGTATGAACCAAGTCATGTGCTGATTCATGGAATGTGTATCATAAAATATTGATTAAACAGAGTGGAAGGGTGCTGGAAAAGATCCACGCTGGATATGTGCTTACAATGTTGCACTTACACCTAAACTGTGAAAGTTGTACCAGACTGTAAAAAAGTATTTCTAAGGGGAAGAGTGAAAGTACAATCGACTCAGCCATTTAAACTTCATTACATTAAAACATGTAGCTGGGAAATTACTTTGCATGTACATGTATAGAAAAATTAAGTTATCATTTTTATAACTACTTTGGTTATCTGATCAGTAGTATACTGAATATGTATTTACATGAATATTGGCCCTTCTGTTAAGGACAAGCATTCATCTCAAATTATCATTTTGGCAGAGTCTTCCTTTACTGCTCTTCATGGGCACTCAAAGGTTTCCTCTTATCAGTAATATATAACAATTGTAAGTGATGAAAGAGGGAGACATATTGCTGGAACTCACTTTTTTTTTTTTTTTTTCCCATTCACCTATAACAGTTATTTCCCCACTCCAGGACATATCTTTTATAACCCCAAAAACTATGATTCATAGGAAAGAAGTGTCAAATAATTTTTTGTTTTGTCTAAAATTTGCAAATGTTTTACATTTAACAATTAACCATGAAAAGCATATTTAAATGAATCTTATTTAAATCAACCTAGTATATATACTTAATATAGCTGCACAAGAGAAGCAACATGATACTATGTTAATATCCTGTAAAACATATTTTGTTCCTTTCAGAATTACCACTCCCTGAAGTAAAACAGGAGTCCATTTTAAGTTCTGCATCATTTGAATTTGAGAAGGAGCATTGAAAAAAGCTGCTTTAATTGAAGCTTAAAAGATATGGAATTGAGCCTTTAGGGAGTGTTGGGCACTTTTCTCGTCGTTCTGGTTGATTGATTTGCATGATGTGGGTGGGGAATGTTGTTGATCAGGCTGTCCATTTTAATTTTGTACTGGTTGTGTCAGCTTTAAACTGAGGGGCGAGCGTACAAGCTTTAGTACAGACACTGTGCTGCAGGCCAAAATAAGTAAAATAGCACTATATACACTCTTGAAAAGTGTGATATTTAAGTCAACTCAGAATATCATATGCTGTAATATCTTATTTTTAGTCTCATATTGAGTAAGTGCCTTATCTTTTTTTCTTTTCCTGTCACATGTATATATACAAGGTGGAATGAAAGTCTTTAAACCTAACATGTCACTGTCCTGGTTCCTTGAGAAGTACTGTTCTGAATTTAGCAGACAACCAACAAGCCTTAATGATGAGACTTGAGATGTCCCCTAAAGGAAAAAAAACCAACCCCAAAGCTTATTTTGCTCTTCTGATTTACATTGCAGGGTATGCCAAATTTGGCTGTCATCCTACGTCTTACCACTGCCTGATACCCTATAAAATCACTCTACTTAAGAGAGGCTGGATCAGTCTCCTAATTTGTTGTTATATACACACCTATTGCAATCAGACTTCTTATTTTAAAAGGCAGAACTCTGCCTTTTTAAATTGCAAACCATTTCTACCCAGTATGTTTAACTGGGCAACTGTTCCTTCTGCATTGCTTATGATACTGCTGTGAGCACTGTGAAAATCAAAAGCACCTTCCAACAGATGGCACACAGGACAATTGGTGACAGTAGTGCTTCTGCGTTACTTGGTGTCCTGTGAGAATGGAACACAAAGCCTTCCCTTTTGCCTGTGTTATCATACAATGGTGTTCATTAACACTCAAAAATGGGGGGAAAAAAAACCCACCAAAAAACCAGGTCTCTCTTTCCACCCACTCTCCATCCCATGACAAGGAAACTATGTTTCAGGAGATGAGTAATAGAGCAGCTTTTTTTCTAAATGTTACAATCAATGCAAAAAATAAAACCTTAGCTATGTTTCTATTAAGAGGTTCTTAATGAAATGTGCAAATGCCTCAAGATTTTTGTATTCAGCACGATTTAGTCCAGTAGCACGTGGGTTTTAATGTACCTAAAGGGAGAAGACAAAGAATTAGGTCTGGAGTCTGGGGAAGTCAAAAGCTTGACTAGACTAATTGATTTTGCAGGCTGATGTTTTAAAAACCTATACAGTAAAAATACTAATGAGTTCCTTTTTTTGGAGGAATGAGAAGAAGATCTAAATTTAACTACAAACTTTCAGTAACTTTCAGTAACTATGAGGTATTTGGCTCCAGGTATTTAGGCTATAAAGCAGCTGGAGAGGTTATCCTCCTATGAGCCCTCCAAACATGTTTCAGATATGTCTGATCCTATTTGTTGTGACAGGCACAAAAAAAAGCAGAGTGTATGAAAGAACTTAAAAGCTGAATGTTGTAGCATTGAACATACAGGTGCCCAGGTCTGGAGTAAAATCATGCATTCAGCTCTTGGGCTGCTTCTACAGAGTACGTAGGGAAAGTTCCAGTTCATGTTGTGTTGGAGAACAGAATCAGGAGTGCTTGGCCACTGTCTTCAGCAGAGAGATGCTGGTGTGAGAGGTTGGAAGTGCTCCCTACACAAGTACCTGTTAAATCTCACATCTCCGCTTCAGGTGCTCCAGAGAGGCACTTCTGTTCACTTGGGATCTGTTTCCACAAGTGTGCTCCTGAGTGTAGGTAGGATTTATGTCCCTGATTTCTGGATTCTAATCAGGACCAGGTATTCTCCAAGCTGAGGTTTCCCAGCCCTCTTAACTGCAAATGTGAGTGTGGGCAGGAGTGGAACTCAAGGGACATAGACTTTGCATTGCCAGCCCCAGCTGCAACCCCAAGGTCTACAGTTTGTTTTCTAGCAAACAATAAGGGTTGTAGTGCAGGAGTGTCAGATTTAGTCCAAATCCCACTATAAACTTTCTAAATACTTACGTTGTACCTGGCTTTTCGTGCTGTTCATACTTACAAACTAACTCTCATGAGAAATAAACTGGTGCTCTGAAAAGACTGTCATTCTGTGGATTACACATATAGAGAAGAATTGAAAGAGTTCAACTGAAAGGTGCTAAAATAATTCAGATTTATAATTCTGACCTCCTGGCAAAGTCCTCAATTGCAACATCCCATTTAATATTGGAATATTACATGTTCCTTGTCACAAAGCTATCTTTTTGAAGGTCACTGAACTGTATTGAAATATTTGCCACTTTTGAGAAGAAACATAACCTCCTGATTTTCTTCCTCTTTGTTACAAAATCGTTTCTCAAGTTCAACATGATTTCTCGGAAGTTAGACTTTGAAGCAGCCCAAAGCTATCCAGACAATGGTGTTTAGTTTTCTTCTCCTTGAATCACCTTGAGAAAGAATTTCCAGTGAAGGTGATGTCCTTGCAAGGCAAAAATAGGAAAACAGTCTCTTAGGTGCTACTTTAGATATTTAGATTGACTCGTTCTTGTCCAGAGTAAACAGGAACAAAATTTATTATCCAGGTCCCAGCACTGCAGTCAAGTGCTCTAATTTCTAATTATTCCAAGCAGAGTGAGACCTGTTTTGCCCAGAGTGACCAGGTGCCTCACTAACCTTTAGAACTGCTTTAGCTAGAGAAAAGTCTAATCATTATCTCACACTTTCCTAGTAAAATTGCATGCCAGCATTTCTAGACATACAGTAATAGTGGCATCTAATGGCTCTGAAATCCTCAGGATGGTAAAGGAGGACATGCTGATTTTTAAATAGGTGTTTTGCCATTTTACTAGGAAAGGTAGGAACAAAACAAGGATTTTGGATGCCACTAGGCACCCAGTTTCACTGGGATCTGCAATTTTTGATGCTCAGGTACATGTGGATCCTGTGTGGAGCTAGTTTGCTGGTGTGAAGAGTTTGTGTACCCTTGGTTGACTACCATCCCTATAAATAAATATATAGTACTGTCACATGTTCTTCCTTTCCTGCCTTCCACTCCATGTGGAATATTTATAATTCTTGAATGACAATATGACATAAGCACCAACATTTCCTTTGGCAGCACTATATCTTTGTAAAGCCTGATAGCTAACAGAAACAGTTTTCAAAGCAGAGCTGATCTCGTTACTGATGCTTGTCCATAAAGATGTTTTGGCATAAGATTCTCTATAAACTGATGTGTTACTTATTGAAACAAACCTTAAGTTTTCATATCCATTCAAAAAGGAAAAGAAAAAGGATAGTAACTTCTTTACTGGATGGAAATGGCTAAGCAAATGGATTTTGGAATTTTTCTAGTTGCTGAAAGACTATTATAAGTATGGAAAGAAATAAATTAAGCTGATAAGAGTAGGAAAATTGGCCTTTATCAAATGATTCCTGACGCTTCTCCTCCAAACCTTTCTTTATGAGTCAATAGCTCCAAGTAGAACACACTGAACACTGCTGTAACCTGGTATGCTGCTAGCTGCAAATTTCAGATTAGACTCTGTTAAAAAACTGTCAAAGAACAGACCACAAAATAAAGGGGTGGGGGTGGGGAGGGGAAGGGGAGGTGACAGTGGTTGTTTACAGTGGGTTAGAGGCAGCTGTTCTGGTCAGAAAATTATTTGGAGCAAAATAGCTACAATTATAGGTAGGGAATATAAATGGAAATTTGAATGAAATATATACAGTTATATGACCCACTAATGACTCCAAAAGAGGGCATAAGATGAATGAGTCACTGAGTTTTAAATATAGTTCCTTACTGCAATAGTTTTATCATCAAACAAGGCTCCACTTGAATCCAAGGGAAGTGAGGGCTATATGATGGGGTCCTAAAGCTATGCCTCAGTGACAACAAAGGCAAAGGCTACACAAGTTGTTTCCATTATAAGCAATATAAGAGAGAAGCATTTGCAAAAGGGTGACTCAGACCAGAGGGCTTTCAGTTTGACTCTGATACAGTAGCTCAGATAAATGCGCTCATTATTTTCTATAGCCTGTGACCTTTCCTGATTCATAAATAGTAACATTTATTTTTCTGCACAATATTTATTTTAACACTGTTACTATTGATTTCACTGTATTTCATCATTTGTTCCAATTGTAAAGTTAGGCTCACTTACTAATATAAGATCAGCAGCTTTCTAAAGGCAAAGAAAATAGCAAAGTTGTGCAAAGATTTTAACAGCTGGGAACAGAAATAGCCTTTGACACAATGCTTTTAAAATATTTTTTTTTACTATATGACACAATTTGTTTTAAAAGAACTGTGATGTATCTTACAGACACATGTCTGGCAAAGCATAGTCATTAGAGAGGTAAAACAAACATTATGACCTCTGTTTTGCTGGCCACCAAAACAGCACAGGCAAAGAAGTGAAGAATTTTACAAGGTCCTCTGAAAATATAAACCCAGATACTATACTGCAAATGTTCTTCCTATCATTTGCAGTGCTGTCTCTGAAGGTCATTTCTAATTTCAGTCACAATTTGCATGAAGTGAAAAAGTAATTCAGATAGACTGCTAAAATGTTTGTGGGTTTAAGGGACCATATATTGCTATAAGAAACTTCTGAGTGCAAATATGCAAAAGTAAGTCACACATCTTCAAGAGATTTTCTTTGCATATTTGAAAAAGTGAAAGGAAACTTCAAAATAGTGATAAAAAAGGTAACTAATTTTTCCCATTTCCCCTATCCTGCATCACATACACATATTTCTAAAGAGGTAAGAATGAACTTCATTGTCACTCTGCTGCAAATGTCAGTAGAGCCAAACTTAAACAATGATTTATTTCTAAGAATAAATAAAACAAACAGCAGCTTTCTTTCCCTGGAAATTTTGGCATCATTTGCTGATGTGAAACCACAAAAATCTCTGGTATTTAAAAGCCATTAGGATCCCAATCCAGCCAGCCTTTCTCCTGTCCACAGCTTGAATGAATTGGCTCACTCTCAGGAGTGAACACAGGATGAGAGCACAGGGTTTGGCCCTCAGCGTTGGTGACTGCTGTGCAGCATTTTCCAAGCTCATCCTGTCAGAGAAATAGAGCTCAGAGTTTAAGCTGCCCTTCAATCCCTGGTTTAGCACAAGCTTTTTTATAAGCTCTCTGGTAGCTTGTCAATGGAACAGTTTACATTGATTATAATGACACCAAAGAAGTAATTAAGGGGGAATATTTTAACTGTACCTGAATTTAACTTGTCCTATATTGCTATTCAGATCATCTGGCGTGTATATAAACTCACCTTGAAAACATATATATAAAGGTAGAGGGTAAAATATAAAAAAGTAGTGTGGAAATATAACAATATTGCATGCAAGAGGGTGCGGTTCTGGCTGATTCCTCCCTGTCAATACCAAGACAACTGTTACATGTAAGAGTCTCTTTGAGTTAGCATGTTCAATAAATCCAACCTTGGCAATTGTGCTGACAACCAGCATTAGGGTTATAGACCATAAATCCATAAAAATCTTTTCTCTTATCTGTTGTGAAATTCGGGAAGTGCAGCTCAAAGAAATGGAAGAGATACAGCAGGCCTGAAGCAAAGGCTGAAGAGCTTGTGATCTCCCCGTGCTCATTTATGTGACGAGTCCTAACAACAACACTGGCATTTCCTGCAAGTCACATTTGTCTGGGAATGTTTGGAGATTTGTGGCAGAGAGGGCAATGCATCCTTTTTTCTGTAACCTGTGCATGCCTTTAATGAGGCTTCACAGGTCTATCCAGGTATCCCTTGCAGTTAAATATCTTAGTGTCTCTTCCACACACTGAGATAATTGGCACCATGGAAGATGTGTTACATGTTTAGAAATATGAAAACCTAATATTTTTAAAGGCATGCAGTTTCAAATAACTCACTTTCATAATGTTCATAACTTAGTGTAGGATTAAATAAGCTTCGAGGTCCATAGGAGTACTTTAGTATGTAAACTATTTTGTAGGAGACCAACTGTAAAATGCTATTGCCATTTACTTTGCAATATCAAACTTCATGCAAAAGTTTGGTTGATACCCTCAGTACCAAGTGCCTAAATATTAATGGAACTAGCACAGATTTTCACATCAAAAGCATGCAAATGTTCAGAACTAGTTATTTACTTTTTATAGTGAAGACCTAGAAAAAGAGTCTTAAGTAAAATATTATAGCTCTAATTTTTTGATGGGCTTATTATAAGGAGCTTGGTAAGTTTTGTTAAAGAATTATTTGAAGAAATTGACAGTGGTAATCTATATAACACTGGAGCAAAACTTATGCCTTTTTCATATGAAGGTAGATACTTTTGAAATACCTTTTGCTTACTTTGTGTAACAAAGAGAACTTGCTTCAATACAATATTTCATACTGAAAATAATATTTCACCCCATGTGTAAAATATGAAGATTGATTTTCATTAAAATTTTCAGTCAGGCAGGCCTTGGTATATATTAAAAAATCAATAACTGTTTTAGTCTCTTTTAAATCTTATTTATTTCTATTCTAATAGAGGGTGGGAATAAAAAGCCCCCACCCCCCGGTGACAAAACTACTATCTTTGTATAGAAATGGGTATTAAAAAAATCATACTATGTACCTAAGTACTCTAAGGTGCTTTATTCTATGCCCATAAAGAGTTCCATGGAAACAGAAGAGGACTGTTTATATGCATGATGTTAAAACACATCTAAGCACTTGTAAGCTTATAGGCTAGTTTAAAAAATTCATAAGGAACCATCATTTTATTGCCTTTATATTTCCAGTGAAAAGAGGGCTTGGTATATTAAATAACTTTTTTTTTTTTTTTTTTTTTTTTTTTTTTTTTTTTTTTTTTTTTTTTACAAAACTGCTCTGTAACTCTACACATTCCAGGAGAGAAATGAAATGGAGGAAATAAAAATCACTGTCAGCCCAAATGCATGAGAAGTTTTCTATGGGACATGTTTTTTCAGTATCTCAAAACCACTCCTCCAGATTGTATTTCAGGGACAATATGAGAGTTTACACTTAGAAAGTGACACCAGGGATCTAAGCACTGGAATGCATTGCCTGTCAGTCACTTCTGAGAACAACTTGAACAGGATTAATGCAACAAAATAAATTGAGCATGAACTCAAAAACTTGATAAAGTTGAGTCACAGCAAAAATTTCTGTGATGCTGTCTGCCCAAGAAACCAGGCCTTTGTTTCACAATGCCACAAACTACTTTTTGAAACAGTCAACAGTGCTCTTTTCTGGTACCACAAAAAATCTTCCTTTACACACAAGCCAGATTTGTGATTTAGTCCACCTTAAAATGCATGTGGAGGACCATACCTGCCCACACACTGTATTTTTTATTTATTTTGTCATTTGCAAAAATGCAACATGAGGAAACGGCTTGAAAAATAAATAGTTTAAAGGAAAAAGACAATTTGACCCATGGATGAGTGGGGTTCCAGATGTAATTCTAGGGTTTTTTTGCTGAAAGGAAATGACCTTATAATTAATATAAAATGGTATGATCAACCAAATAAAACTTTCCATTCTGAAATTACAGCATGAGGGTTTTTGAACATATGGAAGGGAGGAAAACACTTTTAGTACGGTCATACATTTAGCTGAGAATGAGAAAATAGATTATATTTAGAGAATGCTTTTTCTGGTGATTGGGAGTGAGGTTCAGAAACAAATCCCTTAAACCACTATTATTAGCCATCTCAGAGGAGAGAGATATTTTATCTGACTCTGCCCCAGTTCAAAGACCTCTCAATAATATGAAGAAATTGAAGTAAAATTATATGAAACTCATTTGCCCTAATTTCTAGGGCCTACTAAAGAGATTCATATTGCATGTCTAATCTAAGGAATGATGCTTTAGAGGGCTAGTCCCTTGCTCCCAAACATAAAGTTTTCTTCCCACCAGCTCTTCTCCTTTGCCCTAGAGATGTTGTGATTTTATTTTATATTTCCAATATAAATGAAACTCTATCATCTTAACAGAAGTTAGGAACATTTAAGATTCAAGATACAGTTTATACATAATGGGCAGAATTGTATTGAGTCACAGCCTACAAGCACCACTTTCTTTTCTTGTTGCATTAATTCATTTGAGGATAACCTAAGTGTGGTCTCCTAGTAAGACAATTTACATTCAGTTAAATGGCTAAAGAAAAAGATGGGGTTTTTTGTTGTTTTGGTTTTGTTTTGTTTTTTTGGGGGGTGATAACTTTACAGAAAATACTCTTCTTCAGAAAACTGCTGCTTATATTTTCAGTACCCTGGAAAACTGAAGGAAATTACCAGAAATGGATGTCTCTTAGAAAAAAATTAAGAAACCTGTGTGAAATTGTAGTATAACATTTCCTATGATGACACCACAAACTCATGAAGATTTAAGGAAAAATACCTAAAAAGAAACAAATCCCATGGTGTCCTGAGTGGTTTTGAAAGAGTGTGAGCCAGGAAAACCACTAGTCTTTAACAGCCAAAAATAGTGTGGATTTCTGCCAGCTTTGTCTTTCTAGGTTTGTACCAGTCCATATTTCTCCCGTCTTTCTTAGTACCTTAACTAAAGGGTGAGGAATAAAGCTATACTTGGCTAGAAGGCCATACTGATGAGTCAGTATAAACTGCTTTCTTGGAGGCCAAAAATACCTTTCTTATGATGGAATCATGGAATTTTATTTAAATGACAACTAGTACTTGTAGCAAGTGTCCATGCTAAAAAATAATGGTCTGGATACTTGAGGCACAGAGGAGACAGCAGAGCTCAGGCATTACTTCCAGTGACATCCAGTCAAATGGATACACTGTCCAAGGTAGCCACAAAGTTTACAGGTTTCTATGGGATTCTGAAGCGTAAAACTCAAGAAAGCAGACTTTGTAGAGAGAAGTAAAATTTCATTAGATGAATTGATAGACCAAGCATGCTGTGCTAGGTCATAGAATCTCTTCAGTGTATACAGCAATGTCTGTTGTATCTTTCTAAACAGAAAATACACCTTTTCCATTTCTGCCTGCATTGTGGGGATTTTAATAGGTCATTTGCAGTGCTTGATGATTGAAAAGAACAGCATAAAGCTTCTGCTCAGCCCTGCTCACTTTCTAGCACTACAAGTAAAGAACAGCACGGTCTCACCTTGGATGCAAAAGGAAATATCTGTTGAATAAAGTCAACACTTGAACAGAAGAGAGGGTGTGAACAACAGTAGACGGGTATGTGTGAGTAATTTTCTGCATGAATATGCTGGCTGTGGGAGAGGAGTGCTGCTTTGCAGGTGGGTAACTCATGGATGAGTCAGGAGCAACTCTGGTGACAAACCTGCAGGAAGTGTAATTCGCATAAACCCTTCACACTTAAACTGCCTTCGAAAGAATGTATGTCTGCAACACCAAATATTCTGACTATCCACAGCCAAGAAAAGTCTTCACAAATCAGAGAGCTGAGATCAGTCAGATCACAAGAGCAAAGCCTGTGAAAGCGGCCTCAAGTTACTACAAGAAAGTCACAAACAAAATGACCATTCTCACAAAGAACTGGGGAAAAACCAACCAACCAACCAAACAAAAAACACCAAAAAATCAAAAACAAACAAACAAACAAAAACCAAAAACCCTCCAAAAAGCCCAGAAGAAAACAAAACAAAACAACCCAATCAGAGCCCTAGCACTTCTGAAAGTTCCTAAGGTTATGGAAGTGCTGCCGCAGGTTTTTTTTCCTTATTTTTCCCCTCTAAAAAAGGAAGAGAGAATGACATAAACATAACATTAGCTTTTAACCTGAAAAGGACTAATTCACCAGCACGGCTGTAAGAGTTTTTCCCGTTCCGCTGGAGGAAGGTGCTGATGTGCTGCTGCACAAGTCCTGTGCCGCCCTCTGGTGCCCGCCGCCCGTCCGCGCTTCCCCCGCTGCCGGGAGCGGGGCAGGGCGGGGCGCGGGGGAAAGAAAGAAAGAAAGAAAACGCCACTGCTGCAGAAAGTGCCGATTCTGTCCGTGCTGCTCTGCTCACCTTGGGTGGTACTTACACAGGCTTGCACCTCCGGGGAGACGCATTCCTTCTTTTGCTGGAGGTGCGCCCTTTACGTGACCCCGGACCTGGGTGTCCCCGGTAATCCCGCAGCTTCCTCTTTCCTGAGCAGAGCAGTTTTTATAAAGCTCCAGGTTTGCAGCCCTCCAGCTCTCTGTAGAAATGCCCCAGAGTTCAAGCTTTCAATCAAGCAGGAAACTGTAAAGTGGAAGTCTGGAACTCTAAGCAAGCAGAGCTTTTTCTGCATCCAATAACGCCTTTGGAAAAGATCCACGCTGCTGTTTGCATTGCAGGGCAGCCGACCAGCCTTAGTCATGGGCCAGGAACCTGTTTACACCACGTTGCAACATGGTAATAACAATTTACAACTTCTGGAAATGAAGGGGTTTTGATTTGGGTAGTTTTTTGTTTTTGTTTTAAACTATGTGACATTAGCTGTAAAGAAAACAGTGGAATTCCCAGCTGTATTAGCCCTGGTAAACAGTTGAGAGTTTGTTGTTGCTGATGCTCCTGTGGTTTCTGGTGTGTTGATACTGAAATCATGTGCAGTAATAGCCAAAATAGTTAAACACAAAATACAAATCCCCTATCTAAGGATCTCATTCTGTAACTCCATTTATCCTCTCTCAAATCCTTTCCTATGTGTATTGCAACCCTCCCACTGCACAGTTCTTTTTCAATGTAATTTTCAAAAGTTTTGCCTTTATTCTTTTCAGAAAGCAGCCTACCATTTCCCAAGGATGCTCCCAAAAAACTGCTTCTCTTTTGCTACTTGTCTTTGTTGTGATGATACACGTTTGTAAGTGTTTGAGCCTTACAATTTAGATCAAATTAAATTCTCTGCAGAAAGGAAGGGATGTAAATTGAGATGAGGGCTTGAGACACGTGTTGGTTATTGGAGGTCCTTGGCCGTTCAGCAGCCAGCAGAGTTCAAAACTGAGGCTGGACAGTGGGGATGAGTTAACATCAGAGAGGGGAGCCAATAGCTTTGAAAGAAAGAGGAGGAATAAGAGTGTGACCACTCCATCATGTGGCATGTTCCTGTCTGTGTCTGTCACGATGGGAGGAGGTGTGTTATTGAGCAAGCCACGCTGCTTCTCATTGCCTATAATTACAGATACACCCATAGCTGCACACACAAGCTTATCACAAAGAGGATTTCACCTCCCTTTGGACATGAGCAATGCTACGATAATTTCTGCACAGGCAATACCTTTGTGCAGGTGGAATTTGGCAGAATTCTCCAGAAAGCTGTAAAGTCTTAATTTTAGTTTTCTAGCTACAGTGGTAATCTTGTCTAAATTATTCAGTACTGTAGCTCAGATACCAGTTTTGGGTCATCTCATGTAATAGTGACCCTCTCCACTCTCAGGAATCCCACAATGATAGCAATATGTTTGGAAACATATGGTTATAACAGGAAGTTATACACACAATAATCCTGTCTTTATCTCACTATGCTTTGTACACAAGCAGCCTCTAAGGAAAAACAGCAGCTCATAGTCACATATAGATCACCTGTGTTTGGACAGTGCCACATGCACTGAGACTGCAAGGCCAGCTGTCATTCTGTCTACTCTGCTGGTAGGTCTGAGGGAGTTCAAATCCTAAATCCAAGTGAGGCATATTTAACAAACAAGCAACCAAACAAACATCAGTTCCTGTATGAGAGCAGAAACTTTAAGACCTGCAAGTTATAACTGCTTATGACCTTCTTCTGGACCTATCCTACATGCCCTTAGCCAGTGTCCATGGCTGCCATTTTTCTAGCCAAGAGCTGGATTCCTAGCTTTCCCCAGCTGCCAGCTCAGTCCTTGGACCTCTCCTTGGCATTTCCTACTGTGATAACCATTTGGGTCCTTGATGAAGATGTCAGTGTGCATAAGGACTTGCTGGACTGGGGGCTTAGGGTCCAATCTGTTTCTTCACTGAAGGTAAGAGGAAACTTCTTCTTGACATTGCTAAAAGTACAAAGGGACTACACAGATCACAGCAAAATGAGGGAGATTACACCCCACATTTTCTTTCATAGTTTTCATAGCTCCCTGGCACTGGATAAAGAAGTAGTTCTCCCTCACCTCCGAGCAATAAAATCATCACAGCCAAGTAAAATTAATATTTTTTGTGACATTTAATGAAATGCAGCTGGATCAGCAAAGCACATCAACAGGCTTGATCAAATACTGATAACACTTACTGATATTTTCTAGTTTTATTTTCACGTTTCTGTAAGAAGTCTGATGAATGGGAAGATGGTAAATACATGCACAAATTTTCAACTGAGGTGTGTTGCATTAGTTTAATATGGGTTTTAAACATGCTTTAATGAACAGTTTGAAGGTTGCTACCCCACTGATTTCTAAATTTTATGCTCAAGATCAATTTTATGCTCTTGCAGTTTATTCTGAGGTAACAGTAATTGCTCCTATTTTTAGCAACTAACAGTTTTGAAATTAACATTTATCTGATGCTGAATCTTCCATTTGTTTCCAATATAGGACTAAGATTTTCCCCACATGCAGTTGCCTGCATTAAACCTTAATTAGAAAAATGAAAGAACAGATCTTTGAGAATTCAGTTAACATTTGCTAGCACTTCATTAACTAATTCTAAATGCAGGAAGGAAGCAAACATTCTATTCTTTAAGAAAATTAATGAATGTTAGAGCATTATTATATGGAAAAAATAACATAAGAAATATTATCACAGGCAGAAAGTGTATTATTCCACTCTGATACCAGAGAAGGAGAGGGAAAGCAAACTCTAACTTCAATTTTGACCAGCTCATACAGTTACCACTGTTTTACAGTAAAATTTGCATTTAGTTGTTTTCAACAGCAACAACAAACAAATGAGGGTGTGGCTTTACCCTTTGCTTTCCCTGGCTGCAACAAGCACTGCCCGTGGTAGGGGTGATTTCAGTTCTGCCTGCTCTCACTGTGCTTGCAGAGCCAGTGAGGTGCTGGGGTATGCTGGTTGGCCTGGCTGCACTGTGCTTGTCACTGCCGCTGCTATAGCTGAGCTCTGCATGACCTGCATGGATGCAGACAGCCTTGGCTGCCCAGAGCTGTGATGTTTTTATCCACAGTGTCATACAGGCAGTCATGCTGCAGATAACCTAGTCCTGGGAAATGAGTGCCAGCCTCTGAACAGCTGTGATCTCCAGAGATAAAACTGAGCAACCTTCCTCTGCTCCCAGTAATCGCTATCAACCAGAAACTGGCTGGCACCCTTCTTGGCCACAAGGGTGTTGAAATACAATGTCAAGCTGTGATGTCTGTGTCTCCATGATGATCTCTGCCTTCCCACTGGCCTTGGGATGGATGAACTGTCCTGCATACATGTAAAATGATACACCCAGATATCTCATCATCTGCATAGAACTGTTTGTAAAGCTGAAATGCTAATAGTCACACTATCCAAAACAGAACTACAGTAACTATTAAATGTATAATGCTTCTTGGGATAAATGGATCTTGCAAGTCACAGGGAGCTCCAATATCAGAGGCTATTAAGTTCAGAAAGGAACAGGGGTGTAAATGTCACGGCCTTTTAGGGACAGCACACTTGAAGGAAGATGCCATCACAACATTCTGTTCTTCACCTCTTCTTTTGTCTTAGAGCTTTCCTGAACCTCAGTGCTTTTGTGCTTAGCTGAAAGGAAAATCCAGAAGAACATCATACAGTGGGTTCCCCAAACCAATTAGGGGAAATAGCCAAATAAGGCTAGAACTTCTTTACTCTGTGTTTTAGGATCAAAAGACAGGACCTTTTATCTCCTCACCCCAATATATGGCCTGATGAGAGTAGGTGCAACTTCATTTCAAGGGCTTTAAGTTTTCATAGTTTGTTATGGTGCTAAGTATCTTTCCATCACAGCAACAAACAAAATGTCCAGCACCTTGTGATAACAAATCCCAAAACTACTGCTGTGGAAGTTGGACCTTCAAAATTTATCAGGGTAGGATTTAATTTATAATTGTATTTTTCATGCACAACTTTCAGTAATCTGCTGATATCTGTATTGGTAAAGAAATGTTCACAGTGTGCAGTTGCTCAGCTGGATTCTTACATGATCTTAAGAAAAATAAAAATGGAGAGAATTATTATCTATAAGTATCTGAAACAGATGGAGCCAGGCTCTTCTCAGCAGTGTTGAGCAACAAGAGAAGAGGCAATAGGCAGAAGATGACACTCACAAAGTTCTACCTGAATATGAGGAAGAACTTCTTTACTGTGCAGGTGACCAAGCACTGGAACAGGGTGCCCAGAGAGGCTATGGAGTCTCCCTCACTGGAGATATTCACAAACCATGTGCATGCAATTCTGTGCAATGTTCTTGAGCACAGAGATTTGACCAAATGACCCATTATGGTCCCTCCTAACCTCACCCATTCTGAGATTCTCTGAAATATCACCCTGAGAAAGGCTGGTCACTGGGGAAATACCTCTCTGCCTGGCTAATCTGTAACTTGTCCACTGGAAATACTCACACTGGGGAAGGTAGAGCATCACTGAATGCTGGGCTGCTACTTCACACACAGGCTTGTGGGCACTCCTGATGGTGATCGGAAGCTATGGCTTGTTGTGGACGTGCCCAGTCCTGTGTGTTAGGGACACATTCTCTTCGGGCTTGGGTGAGTTTCTTAAAGATTTACACTTGTTGCTAAGCAGTAATCTATGTGAATTTGAGGAATCTCTTTGGAGGAGAATAGTGATTTAGTTGCCATACAGAGATAGTGTAACACCATGGCTTTTGCATCTCTAAGACAACTGGAACATACAAACTGATGGCACAAACAGAAGGAAACCGGCATTTAGCCCTGTACCCGATCCTGTCCTGGAAGAAAAAAGGCATTTCTAAAGGTATGAACATTTGCAGGGCCAACTAGCAAGGAAGCCTGTAGTTTTTTCTTCCTGCTCTGCACCTGCCTGAGCCCTGGTACTGGAGGTAACAAGTGGGAAAGGGTGTATGAGGTGCACTCCAGGGCATGAGAGCTCTGAAATCTCCAGCTTTTCTCCAGGAAAAGAGGGAAGGGAGGGGAGAGAACATGCTTTTAGATTTTAGCTTTTCTATGTGCCTTGATGCACAGGATGAACTGATGTGAAATAGTAGGGAAGCCTTAAAAGAACAGCTATTTTTTATTTTAAAAATAAATGTATTTTTTTTCACAATGAATCCAATGCCAACTCAGTGACAACCACAACATTACCAATGGTCCCAAAGGTAAAGCCACAGCTTAGATTGGATGTACAGCTAACACAATGAATGAAAACTTTATTGAAGCCAGTGATAATTTAAGTGGCTTCATCTTACGTGATATGTGGAAAGAAAACCTAGTGGCAAAGCCACTGGGAGAGAAAGGATGAAAGAAAGCTATGACTCGTCATTTTGAGGTTGTGTTTTGGTTTGGGGGGTTTTTTTACAGCTTTCTGCCTCAAATTAAAAACAGTTAAGGAAGTTCTTCACTGTGGACAGTAGGTCAATTAGTGTAAGGATTACATCTGTCTTTAATGAAGTGAATCTTACTGCAATTGTTCCTGCTCAAGGATATTCTAATAAATTAAGTCTTGCATCCTAATGAGTTTCAAACATATTAGAAAGTTATGAATAAATAAAAATTCCAAAAATAATTTTTAATTATGCAGGGATTTTCCCCAAAGTGAATCCACCTCAGACAGGAAGGTGGCTTTAAATACCTGGTGGTTTAAAAAGAACCATTTCCAAAGGGAGCATTAGAAAATGAATCTTTTACATATGCAACACTCATGGCATCAATTAATTAATGAAACTGGAAATCAGCACAGCTTTAGTACAGAAATAGATAAAAAGCTATTAAAACACAAGCATCTTAAATAGAAAAATCTGAATTTTTTTTTCCTTTTTGGTTATACAAGAGTAAAGTCAAAATTAGACCTTGGGTTATAAAAACTTCCTGAAAAATAATCTTTTCTATCTGCACAATTAAGACTGTGAGATGAAACACACCTTAGGCAAGAACCCCTTAGTTATTGTGATGTATCAAATCACCACTGAAATAACTGGAGCTGTACTGATAAATCCCAGCAGAGCCCCTGAATCATCCAAGTTTCTGCATAGAAGAGAACTGCAGTTTGACACCTGCCTATTCTATGGATATTTTAAAACCCATTTGATTTCACCTGATAATAAAATGAGCCAAATCCAAATTCTTCAGACATTCTCCTGCCAGTCTCAGTTATCCTGTTCTCTGCTTCTGATTTCTGCATTTAATAACAAGTCTGATCATCTCCACTGAGTTAAGTAGCTTGGGTTTTTTTGGTGCAGTAGCTAATCCATCTTTGTGCAGCCATGCAAAAGTATCACCAACAACTACAACAGAATTTACATCTCAGCTACAAGCCAACTAAAGCTGTGAGAGTGGGTAAAGTGCCTCTGAACTCACGTCCATAGGGCATAAATCCAAGCTGGAAAATCCAACCAGACTTCCATCTGAGTGGGAGGAGGCAAGGTTAATTTGATTAGAAAGTGGCTAAGGTGCCCATTCCTGCTACCACTGCTAAAATAATAGTAGGTGAGGGCAAAAAATGGAGATGACACATTTGCCAACAATCTAAAAAGAGCCAGTCTTCAAATTTACCTGTTCCACAACCTTCCAATGCCTTTACAACAAGGGATGTGGGTTTTCTTATGACTGTTTTTCCAACAATAGAAAATGACTTGATGTCAACTTCTGTTTTCGAATGGCATGGACCAAGTTGGGTGGAGGAGGAAGGAGCCAGCCAAGAGGAAATTTGAGGCTTTTTTGTTTCTCACTGTAAGCAGGTATGCGTTGACTGTACTGCTTCCAAAGGCGTATGCTGCAACTCAGCATTAATAATAGCTCACAAAAATGTGGCTAAACCTGTATAATACACAAGATGTAGTCATAGCACCCTGTAGGACAGCACCCATTATAGTGCAACCTCAAGATGTCTGAGGAGTAAATCCTCTGCCCTCTGCAAGTCCACCACATTTACAACTTATTTCTTTCTAAAGTCCTCTGTCTCAGAACGAACCTATCTAATAAAGGCAGCAGAAATCAGGGTCATGGGATTTTCCAACAAAATATTTTTACTGGAAAATTCCATTTCTGAGAACTAAAATGGTTCTCCAGAAAGTAACAGTTAAAGAACAAGGAAATAAGACATCCTGAGAAGATACTCAGTGGGCTCTGGTGCTTCCACATCTTGTAATGTTTGTAATTACTTGTGGGTTTTTCAGTCATATTCCTAAACAGCCTTGCCACATGGTGTGAAAAATAATCCCCAAGGTTTCTGCTGCAGAAAGAAGAGGCTGGTAACCCTGAGGTTTTATCTTCACTGAACCTTAGCTTTAGATTCTGCAATACTGAAAAGGTTCAAATCCCTGTTGATTCAGAGGCTTCCAGATTTATCTCACAGCTGGTCCCTCCTCTTATTGGATCTTAAAAGCCATGTAGCAGCAGTGGAAAGCGAACTTTCAAACTCAATTTTATTCCTAAACAAAAGATTTTAAGTGTTTCCAAACCTTTTTGTTGTTGTTGTTGTTGTTATTATGGGGGGTTTTGTTGTTTCTGTTTGTTTGTTTGGGTTGGGGGGGTGCTTAGGGGTTTTGGTTTTTCGTTTTTAGGGTTTTTTTGTTCTGCCACTGTGGAAAGCTTAGAACATTTTTTTTTTCTCTGTTTGTCCTTACTCAGAATCCTTGGATTCCCAATAAAAAGGAAAGGTATCATTTTCACCAGCTTTAATCAAAGTTCAAAAATAGAAAGACAGAAGGTAAAAACTCCCAAAGCTGTAGTATAATCCCCTAATTGAGAAAGCTGTGGAGCTTTCCATCCTAACAGCAAAATTACATCATTGGTTGGAAACAGCAACACTTAGAATGGTTTTGCATTGAAAATACAGATTCAGAAGAGCTATGGCCTTTGTTACCATAAAGAGAAAAGAGAAAACAGTTGATCCCATTACTGACATAAGATAAAGATTTGTATTTCCCTGCTTTTTAAGTGCTTTTCTTGAATCTTGGCCAGTAAATAAAGAAATTAGTTGAGAGATTTCAGATTATGTGAAAAGAATTTTAAAAATTACACTTTTAAAAAAAATTCATAGAAATGTTTTCACTAAACAGACTCAAATTATGACCTTTTTTTCTGATCACTAAATTTTTATTTTGGAATATTGTGGAGGATGAAAGAGTTGTCTGTGATACACTTTGGTCTGGTGCCCTAAGAAAATAAGGATTACATTATCATTCTCTCAGTGTGTCTCTGCTTGCCTGTCCTCCTTCTCTCTTCCCACATCCCCAAAAGGTTTTGAATCTAGTTTTGATGAAATGTGTCAGAATGTTCTACAATTCTTACAGCCTCAGCAAAGTAGGCTTGTGAGTGAAGTTGGAAAAGAAACACTATTAATAGACCATTAGGAATATAAGAACAAATATAAATCTTATTAAACATGGGAGAATTTGCACCAGAATTTCTCATTATGGTCCCCCCACTCACAAATCAGCTCATTAACAGTGTTGGAGAATTCAGGTTGTCTGTGTGATGGTATTCTGGCTGAATGGACAAGGTGAGTCAAAAAGTTTTAAAAAACAAGAAACAGCAAAATAAAGACAAGGATAAGGCTCTGAAGAAACAGTAGGGAAGACAAATATCCAGGAATTGCCTTCAGCTGGGAATGGTCTAAAAGGATGTTTTCTTCCCACATTTGATCACAGTGAAAAAAAAAATTAAAGAGAAAAAGACTCCAAAGTATTGTTATTGAATCTAGAAATCTACTGAGAATGAATGATCTGTGAGAATTATGGAAAATGTCGAAGTGCAAAAAGGCAGGCCCTGAAAGAGAAGAAAAAGCCTCCCCATCACACAGAACATTCCTCTCAGACAGTGATGGAGATCTAGGTTGAAAAGAACAAACATGTGCTTTCAAGGAAGTAGCCAGAGATAGAACACTGGACCCATTTCATCCTTCTTTATGATGTATTATGACTGTGAATAGAAGAATCAGTCATGTTTTGGAAAAACTCTTCACAGGTTATTAGTTAATCACTTATATATCTTCCATAGAAGTGGCCCTAATCTTCCAAGTGCAGCTGGACTTTGCCATGAGCTAGACAGGGAGGGTATGGCAGTACTGGGATCCCACTAAGGGGTCATACAGCCCAAGGCAGAGGAACAATGAAGATCACACTTGAGAAGGCTTAAAAGAAGGATTATAAAAAAAACCAGGTTGCACTGCAAGCCCGAGGGAAACACTGTGTAAAGCCAAAAGCCATTTAAAAAAACAAAAACCCCTCCAAATTGGAAAAATAGTCTTTGAATGATGGACGGAGGAAACAAGACATTTTTTTGAGCAGCTTCTGGTGAGTTCTTACCTCATCTTTTTCTCTTTAAAACAAAACTCTCCACTGTAAGTAGTTCTTACCCAGGTTTGCTGCCTGGGTGTACTAATCAGAGGGGTCAGGGGGTCAGTACAGAGCCCCTGCAGGTGCCAGTGTGACTGCCTGTGCAAGGCAACAAATCCAGCCAGGGTGTATTGGGTGCTCTGTAGCAACTGCCCCATGACAGCAGGCCCTCATAGTAAGCAAAAGCAGGCTGAACTGGTCTGCAATTACCAAGAGGGTTAATTCACTCCTTTTAACATAAACATAGATCTAAAATGAGATTATGTTACATCAGAACCAAGGCAAAGTTTGAGGATATTTGTTGAAAATTGGCCTAATGGTTCTTTTGTCATTGTAATTCACACCTTTCACGTTGCTAATATCCAGCAATTGCAAATTGGCATACTACCAGAAAATGAAAGTAGCACCTTTCACTTGTCCTGTTTGTTTTATGTGCTCTTTCCCCTTCTTCCTTAGATACTTTTCAGACACGATGGACTTTCTTTTAACAGCTGCTAGTTATTTCCAATTTGTAATATCTGTACAACCTGCTGTTTGCTTTTAAAACAGAAGCCTTTGGGGGGGGGCTAAGCTAATGGCACCAAAGTACCTGTGCAACTCTGTGCATTTTACAGTCCCTGGCTGACAGCAGATTACACCAAAAGAAATCATGACTCCTCAACATGTCCTACACCCACCCAGGACACATGGGTAATTTTGTTGAAGCCAACAAAGAAACTCACAAGCACAGTTTCTGAAGGTACTAGACATTATCAAAGCTTTTTACCTGAGGGCACAGAGCCAGTGGCCTGACCCCGTCTTTGTAGAGACTCAGAAGGGAGCCCAAGCCATGAGCTGGTCTGCCCATGCATGGAGCACCACGCGAGGGGTCCCCAGCCGTGAGCTCCTCCACTGTGGGGTGGGGAGAGCACATGGTGGGCAGTAGGTGTGGCAGGGGGGGATGAAACCCTGGAGAGGAGAGGAAGGCAGGCAGCCCAGGCTGTTTTGGAGGTGGTATTGCTGAGCTGGGCAGGGTGCTAGCTGCTGGCCTCGCCTGGTCCCCCCTCCACAGACGACAACTCAGAGCCCTGCAGAAGCTGTTATCAGCTGCCACCATGAATAACTTGCAGAATTTCTCCTCCCTTTGTCCTCCAGCAGATGTCTTGTGGCTCGGATTCAGGAAAATCACTACACCCATCTTGGACACAGTATAGAGATCTTCCAGTGGCACTAGAAGCAAGGAAGGAATTTGCCATGCCCTTATAAAGACAAACTTTCCATGTACCCAGAGTCCCATGGACTGCAGGGTTAGGAATTGCCCTGTTTCAATTAACACAGGCAGGCTGTGCTGCCACTGTGCCCTGAGGGTGATGATAACATCTCCTACACCGATATATCTTTATATTCTATAGTTTGTTATTTATTAAGAATTCATTTCCAGAAGAATCATCAGAGAGGAGAGGAGTCCCCTTTGCCAGGAAGCTTCTTCTCTCAAGATTCCAGTTCCATGAATCAGATTTCTGTTTAACTCATTTTTTCTGGCACAAAGTACAGCAGATTCATTCCGTGCAGACAAGTAACAGCAGAAAAGGATGCAAGCATCTTTCAGGGGGAGTAAGCCAGCATAAGAAGGGAAGCAGCTAGTATCTAAAGTCCAATTTGATAGCTGTCTTTTCTTCAGGCATACAGAACTTGCCAAGTAGACACACTCTGCTGTCAGTTTTTAGCTTACTTTCTCTTTCTTATCACTCTGTTAGGAATCAACACTCATGTTTTGTAAACACTTACAGTGTTTACAAAAACACCCCAGTTTAGGAAAGAACTATGGCTATGGTGGCAGCAGGAAGAATTTGCAAGAGTTTTGTTACAGTGCTGACATGCCCTCAGAGGATATAGGGGCACACTTGATTCAAACAGCATCTCACAGATGTTTTCCTCCCTTGGCTAAGCAAGATGTAATCTGTTAGGTTTGGTGGAAATCTTTAAGAAATATGTGGTATGAAAATACCAAATTGTGAGTCTGAGATTAAAATGCAGCCTTGCCTTTTCACTGACAGCCTGAGGTGCATGTTGTTTGCTTAATCACAGTAACCAGTCTGGTGCATCTTTCCATGTTTTCAATATTAGATTATCTGAGGATATAAAATCAAGTTGGCAGAATGAGTCAGCTGATGAATTACTGCCTACTAAAGAAAAAGCATAGGAATGTCATTATATTTGCCTACAAAGAACCACATGTACCTATGAGGTTGTAAAGATAATAAGCATGAATTCGATTACTGCTAATATGCTCTTCTTCATGTCTTAGATATTTCTTTTATATAATTTTTTGTTAATATCCTGGAGTTGACAAAATACTTCAGAGAAATTAAACTGATGAATACTGTTTCATTGGCCTCATTGAAAATACAAGCAATAATACCACAGTAGCAATAAAAGTTATTGTTAAAAACCCCAACAAAACAACAGTTTCAGCTCAATGGTATCAAACACAATTAAGAAAATGGCATATTAACTTCAACGTCAGTAGGACTACAGTTCAGATCACTAAAACATTTTTTTTCTATTTTGGACACCACACCTAATTCACTCTTTTTGTAGAGCTGAAAAAAATATTTCACTTTACACATATATGTTATATATTACCAGCTAGAGCTGGGATAGATGATTGTTGTCTGTGATGATTGTTGCTGCTGCTGCTATGCCTTTATACAGCAGAAAAAAACCCCAACAGCAGCAAAGCAGATGATAGTATCATTCAATTAATAGTCCCTCTGGAAGCTGGAAACAGTTCTCCACTCTGCCACTGGGAGCCTGAACATTCTCCCACTCTTTTTCCTGACATGCCTGTGGTATAGCAACTTGACAGCTCTCCACAAGTTTTCCCTCGGGTCTGGTCTGACCAAGGGAGCAGATAATAGCTATAAATACCATAAATTTATTTAGCTATAAATACCATAATAGCAGTGGGGCCCTTCAGGGAGAGTTGGAGGGAATCACGGCAGAAAGGTGGTCTGAGTAAAACTGCAGGACTGATGGAAAGTTACCTGAGGTTCACCAGGTAACAAAGACCTGTGTTTCCATAGATTTGGATTAAGCCCTCGCAGCTTCAGCTGAGTCCATAGGCAGTGGGAAGACCTGGAACTCTTCCCCACCAGGAGCATTTTGGAGGTAAAAGACATCTGTGGAAGACTGACTCTGACTAGAAACCACGTGCTCCTTAAACCCAATGAGTCCCTCCCACAGGATATAGTCCTTCAGGAACAGGCTGCTCCAGTGTGGGTCCCCCATGGGTCACAACTCCTGACAGCTACCCTGCTCCCATGTAGACTCCTTTCTCCACTGGGCCACAGATCCTGCCAAGAGCCTGCTCCAACGTGGGTTTCCCTTGGAGTCCTTCAGGTACATCCACCTGCTCTGGAGTGGGCTCTTCCATGCCCTTCAGGTGGATCCCTGCTCCATGGGCTGCAGGGGCACAGCTGCCTCACCATGGTCTGTGCCACAGGCTGCAGGGGAACCTCCAGTGCCTGGAGCACCTCCTGCCCCTCCATCTCCGCTGACCTCGGGTCTGCAGACCTGTTCCTCACACATATTCTCCCTCCTCTCTCTGGCTGCAGTTACTTTTGTGTAGTAAGTTTTCCCCCTTCTTAAATATGTTATCCTAGAAGTCCTGCCACTGTTGCTGATGGGCTCAGCCATGGCCAGCAGTGGGTCTATTTTGGAGCCAGCTGGCACTGGCTCCATCAAACATGGGGGAATTGTCCAGCAACTTCTCACAGAATCCATGCCTTCTTCTAGCCCCTTCTCCAGCTACCAAAACCTCATCACGCAAACCCAATGCAGAATTTCACCCTTCTGGCCTCCCTGGGGGAAGGGCAGATATCTACACAGCTGTCCATCAGTCCTCATCCAAGGTCTTCTGCTCCCATGGCCAGGAGCAGAGCCCCCTCTGATCATCAGTGAGGGGAAGCTGATATTGCAAAGGAAGGAAAAAACTAATGTAGAAGCAGCAAGGAAAACCAGCAAACTATGATACTGAGATGTGGAAGGAAGACAACTTGCCTGAGCCCTCCCACAATATACCAAAAATCAAAAATGGCAGAGCAGAATAACAGTTTCCATAGGGTTTTTTGTCACAGAAGCCGTGACTAGTGGCTATTAAATGGTCAATTGCTTCCTGTCATCTCAGATAGTTACAAAACAAGAGCGATCCAGGTGCTGCCAGGCCGTCCCATGTCATGACCCTGGTGACTGTCACTCTGCACATGTGGGAAATGCCACAGCTCTGGTGAAGCCATGGTCCCTCACTGCTCTTGAGGGTGATCTCCATGGATAGAACAGCACCTTCCTACAGCAACATGCTTTTTTCTTCCCCTGGATAATTTCTCTCTAGTGAAGCCTACCAAAATTGCCCAGTATTGCTTTCTCTGAGCCTGAACTGCCTGTAGGATGGTTGACTAGCTTCTTCCTGCAGCAGTGTGATGGAAGGAAAAGGTATGCCCTCTTTAATTTAATAAGGAAAATAAAATTGAATGAAAATGAAAAAATATTCTTAATGAAAGGTGGTTGTTTTCTTTTTTTCAGTAAAGAAAAAAAATCCAAGTAAGAATAGTGTCCCAAATAGTTCTGATAAACTTCAAAGCTTCCACTTGAAGAAAAAGAGTTACTGGAAAACATTTCTGAGGCCAGGGAGAATTCTGTATTTATTAACAGGCAAAGTTCAAAAGATTAATCACAAAGAGTCTTTGATATTTTATCATGCAAAAGAATAATCCTGATAAGAAAAACATTTTGGCAAGAGCACCCTCACTGTTGAACACATGATAGTTACTCTGGAAGAGGGAACAAGATCTAACTTGTTGAAATGGCACTGCAAATGCAGAAGGAAAGCAGGTTTTACTGAACACTGGTTCTAGACATTTCTGTAGGTGTTTGTCCAATTTCTTGCACTACCTCTCATGCAGCACCAGTGGGAGAAATGAAAATAGAAAAGCCATTTCATTCATGCCATTTATTTTTCCTCTTTCTCATTCCTGCTGGTTTTAACTTTGGGAAAGGATTCTCTAGGGGGATCATAAGGCCATTTGTCCCTGAATCACAGAGAACGACAGGCAGCTCAGTGAAAAACCACTCCGGGGGAAAAGAAATCCAAACCACAAGCCATCAAGGTGAATTAATATTTCCATGCATGGTTTTGCAAGGGATTAACTATTAATAAAGATTTAACTAATCTCTGCTTTGTCTGTACAGCTGAAATATTTATAATGGCCATACATCTTGTAGATCTGTTGTATTTCCTCCATGGCAAGTCTGCAACAGTGAATATAGCTCCAGGCTGTTTCTATATTACTGAAACTCACATCATTGTGCTTTTCTGACCCCTTTTCTCCATTATCATTAAGAAGAAAAAGGAAAAAAGTGTTTTTTTTTCCACTCAGACTCTGTAGTCACTCTCCATGCCCACCATATATTATTTTCCTCCTCATTATCTCAGCCACAACAGTAAAAGTACAGAATTAAGCAGAGGCTGAAGCACAGCACCAGAGCTATCTTAGAATGCCTGATGTCACAAGAATTACAGCCAGCTTCCCTTTGCAATCAGATTTGATATGGTACCATGGCTGGAAACCTGTAAGTTGTTTTTAATTCTGCCTTTACTTCTACCTCCATCTTATTTATACTTTTTGTCATCTCTAGAGGCTTGAGTTTTATTCTCTTTACTTTGATTTCACAAATATTCTTATTCATGTTTTGGGTTGCATGAATGTCTGAGGTTTCTAGAACAGACTAAACCTTGGTTCTCAGGACAACCCACAACTTCTGGTGCTAAGTATAGCCTTTTAGCACCTTTTAGTAAGGTGCTAAAGTAAAGCCTTTTAGCCACAACCCATGAAACATGCATCTCTATGGAAAATTGTTATTGATAGCCTTTTTTCTCTCCTGGTTAGGAGGACAACCTAATTTCTAGCCTAATAAGTGCTCCTAGTGCTATTAGCTATACCCCAGCTTCTTCCCTGTGTCTCCTCATGGTGGGAAGAAGGTCAGGAAAGGTGGGCATCCATTGCCTTCCTACCAACACCAAAGGAGTCACAGGTGTCTTGGAAACAGGCCAGCTACTGTATGTGGAACCCAAGTGAAATGCAGATGGCAGTCTTGGTATTTTGAGCTGTTGTGATCTCGTAATATGACACCAAATAAAAAAAAAGGAAAACTAACTACATTAGATTTGACCTTTTCCAGTTCTAGACAAAACATTTACAAGGACGTTTTTGGATTTCATCTCTCTTCAATTAATATGTACTGCAGTAGCAAATATTTTATGAATCCTATTGGTTTCTGTGCAGCAAAAACAAATGTTAAAAGAAACCAATCTAAATGAAACAGTTTGGCTTTTGGAGTAGTGGGCCTTTTTCGTTATGGTTCTTTTTTTTCTTTTTCCCCTTTTTTTTTTTTTTTTTTTAATCTCTACTTTATTCTTTTGTCCAGAAATTACAAAATTGGTTCCCAACTTGGAACACAATTGTTTATGACAGTAAATCAGTTGACTTCACTGTTTTAGTGCCATCCCAAATAACTTTGTAATCTGGAAAAAAAAATAATTGTTCTGAGGAGAAAGGGAGCAGTGGACATTTCCCAGGCTTTTTTGACCTTCTGAGCAAGAATTGGAACTTGTCTAGTGGTTTAGATGCTAATCTATCTACCCAGTGTGTGGGTGTGCTCTGAGTCACAGCCAACATGTGCACTCACTTCTAAAACAGGGCTTCCTAAATATTTTTGTAAGGGTAGCTTTTGTTTAACTTTCATTTGGCAGAGTCCCACACTGGGAACAGTCAAAAGCTCAGGAAGGACCATATGTTGTATGTAGAGCTGCTAAGGACAACTTTGAAAGTTTTCAAATCTTTTTCTCTCAAACTGAAGAAAAGACTCACCCTTCTCCCTGACATGATTCAAGATATTGCTTTTTTCTCACCCACTTGCCAGAAAACCACATCTGTCAGACTTCAAGTATGCAACAACTGTCTGTCCACAGTGAAGATAAATGTCTTTTTGTCTGGTTTTTTTGGTTGTTGTTTTTTTTCCTTCTGTTGTTTTGTTTGTTTGTTTTGTTGTTTGGGGTTTTTTTTATAATTTTGTACCCATTCTTTGATTTTTTTGTTTTGTGTGTTTGTTGTAATTACTTTTTTTACCCATTCCCAGCTACCAAAACTCAAGGGGCGTTCTGCTGAGGATGTTCCAGCAACTGTAACCATGTAAGTCTGAGCAAACAGGATACAGTGGCTATATACAGGCAGTGGATACTGCAGAGATTTCTGCAAGGAGAAGTCTTGGTTTGGTGTTTTTTTTGCTTTTTGGTTTTTTTTTTTTTTTTTTAATATTGCTCTCCCTATTACATAACTGGGAATGGGGATAATGAACGTGTTTCAGTCACAGCATCAGAGGTGTTACGAATTGCTTTCTCTCTAGGAGGCCCTGTTATTAACCCAGTTACTCCTGGTAATAATACCTGCTGCTCTGCAAACAAGCCTGAAAAATGCACTGGGGCCAGATTCAATAAAGGGCTTTGGTGACTCAGCGTTAAGTTGGTGTAATAGCCCGTATTTAAGATCTCAGGCCTTTGAGCAGAGTCTGAATCCTGAGCAATAGATCTATAAAGTGCACAAAGAGTGTTAGGAGCTTTCAATGACAACAAGCAGCTTAGCGTGTACCTGCATAGACCTAGCCAATCAAGCTGGCTGGGTGGGGAGAAAAACCTTAAAATCCACCTGTCAGATTGGCAAGGAGATACTTGCATTTGGTTGAGATCTGCAAACTGGACCGCTTCCAAAATATAACTTTTGGGGCTTTTCTCTCTCACTTTATTTATTTTCCTTTTTCTTTTTTTCTCCTTCCCTCCAGAGAACTGTGCAGGACTTATGTTTTTCAATGTCCCCTCTGCCACAGTTGCCACACAATCATAGGAGATGCTGCTGCTAAAAACGGTGACCTGGGAATTGCATGTCCTGAGTTTGGTTCCTCACAGTGTATGTTGGAAGGGGGTTGCTATTCCTGCCCATCCTCCTCCCTCACCCCTTAGCTTATGCCATTAGCAGCTCTAAAGTAGGTCAGTCTGAGTGGGCTGGAGGGATGTTCTCCTCATCCTCTGTCTGCAACTGTGCAGGAGACATTTCAAGAAACACTAGTCCATAAAGAGAAAGAGCATATTAGGCAATTGAGTCAGGTTTCCTCATGCTCAGGACAGTCACCTGGCATAAGGGCACCCAGGTTTCTGGCCCTTGTCTGTGCTTGGTTTTCTGTATTTTAACCACTGGCGGTTGAATGTGAATGATGACAAAAAGAAGCCCCAGCAGGGAAACTAAAACTGTCCAGCTCTGCTTGGAGTGAGTAACCAGCACCAGGCTGGTGGCATGGTTGAAGAGGGACTGCCTGTTGCCAGAGTAGCCTCTCTGCTGATGGCATGGCTTTGTCTCAGGGGACTGAAAAGGTTTGAACCTTCTCTGTTCAAACAGGGAAGGAAAATCTCCAAGTCATCTGAAGTAAATACTCAGTATACTATGAAGTGCTTGGGCAGAGAAAAGGAATTTTGCATTTTGGCAGCAAAAAGTGAGAGTCACTGCACATAATAAGGTGAGAAATATGTCCCAGAAAGCTGAGTGTGTTTAGAGCACACACTCGTGGGAACAATTGTCCTTAAAATAGGCTTAGTTAAGGGTAGGTACAAAGTGACACTTGAATTACTCACTCAACTCCACTAAGATTGGGACATCTCAGGATATGCACAGACATACAGCTTCAAGATCTTGGTAAATTGAAGAGCAAAAAAGTTTTTGAACTTACTCAGCATCAGCCCTGTTGTGATTTTAGTCTTAAATATCTCAGCTAGGTCAAATCCCAGGTCAGAAAATCTGGTATAGATTTGACACCTTGCTCCTTTTAAATGAGTAGAAAGAGATAGAGTCTCCTGCCTACTGCAGTGCTCCAAACTCCATCACTCTGGAAGGAAACACCACGCAAAATTTTGTTCTCAGTTACATCATTACAACTTTGACAGCATAACTGGGCCAAAACATGATAGCAGGATTTGTTTGAGGGTTTTTGTTTTATTTTCTGTAGGAAAGGTTATGCTATGGTATGGTGAGGAATACGAGTAGACACCTCACTACCAACAGCTTTATGTGGCCAGTGCAGTAGAGCCTCTACCCCTTGGGAGTCCAGCACAGCAGAAATCTTGCAGACATGACTGAAGAAAAAAAATCTCAAGAGAGGCAGAAACTTCCCTGGACGACAGTGAGCCATAGCTGTGTGTATGATGACTTTGAGCTGTGACACGTGTGCTGAGCAATACTGCAGACCTGTTCTGAGTCCATTTTAAGTTTCCTTCTGCTGTTTTCTCCCTGAACGTTATTTCCCTTTCTTGCAGAGTTAGCCCAGGCTAGCCATCCACTGTCCCTCAGAGCCCATCTTCCTGCATGGGGAGCTGCACGCCTCCAGCTGCTGGTAGCATTCCCACCCTCGTTACCACAGCAGCACAAACAGCAAAACATTAAACACAAGGATGCTGTGTGGGCAAAGTCCCTGCATCCTCCGGGCTCCTGAGCAGCTTTTATGCAGCTGCCAGGCCCCTGGAGGAGCCTGCAGAGTTTGGGTGTTTGCTCCATCTCCTTTTCTATCTAAGCCTGGCATTTTTTTTTTTTCTGGGACAGCTAAGATAATATGTGCAAAATGAGTAGTCAGCAGGGGTCATGCCAACTTTATGCAGAGAAGATTTTTAGTGGCCATTCAACTCAGAAAGAATGTAACTTAAACTGTTTCCCCAAATATGCTTCTCTGTAACCTTTGACAGGTACATTTGTCCCTCTTCTATATCTGCCTGTGCTCCACCCTTGCATTGCATAAGTCCTTCTTCCAGCGATAATTCAACTCGCAGGAATTCACATGGAAGTACGTTTCAATGTGGCTCTGAAGCATGTGAATAGCATGTGAATAGCATGTTTATTACTTTTGGCTTGTTTTCATCTTATTTTTTCTTCCTTTGGACATATCCGATCTTCAGAAATTAAGGAGTGATACAGACTCCATTTCCCATTAGCTGACTACAGCTATAGATTGGACTGACATACACTGATGCATTAATTTGGCAAGATACCAAAAAATCAGCCAAAAAAGCTGTCAGGCAGCACAGTTCCCTGGAAAACAGATTTCCTTAAATAAATCTTTTGTTCTGACAGTATGACAGCTCTGTTCAAGAACTGTATCTGTATTAGAAGAGTATATTTTGATTTCTCCAAGACATTCAATTTAACTGCACATGACTTTTTAATTCAAAATGTGCATTTACTGGAGCTTACAGAGAGTGTGTTTGATTAGAAATTGATTCCCTGTTAGGTTTTAAAATGGTGGCTGTTCATCAGGAGATAACTACAGCTGTTTTTCTTGTGATCCACCTGAGACCAGTTCTTAGTCTGACATGATTTAATATGTTACTCCACAATCCAAACAAAACAAAGGAGAATAAATCTTTACTGGCAAATTTGAGAAGTGATTTTAAAACAAGTGATATTGTTAACAGGGAATCACCCTGCTTTGAGGATGACCATTAATTTTGAAGTCTAAGTCTAAAAGAATGCATTCTGATGTGATCAAAGAAAAAAAAATTATGTTTGAAAATAAAAACAATGGGATTGAGAATGAGCAAGTATCTGGGAAAACTGTTTCAGATAAAGACTTTTTAAATACTCCTTCTGGGCAACAACCACATTTTTGTCTTCTCAAGACAGAGAGAGAACAGATATTTCCCACATCTTCTCATCAGCACACACAACACCACAGTGCTGCTCACACAGCAAGGATGAAATACATTAATTTTACAATGACTTTTCAAATCTGAAATCTAAGTAAGCCGTCCTGAAAGTGCTTTTGACATTTCATAGCTGAGAAACAGTCATTCAAAACAAGCAAATGAATAAAAAAAAACAGCCTCCCAACTGTCACTTCAAACACAATTTTTGGTTGAAATATCTTTGTTTGGATCTAAAATAAAGGTGATTTGCTTTTAGAATAATTGAAAAAATAAAAGTAGTTATTAACTGTGTGACAGAAAATTAAAGTACAAGCACAAAAGCGTTGGGGTTTTTTTGAAGTTTTTTTGTTAGTTTGTTGGTGAGTTGTTTGTTCTGGTTTGGGGTTTTTGGTTGGTTTTTTGATTGATTGGTTGTTTTTTGGGGATTTTTAATAAAGACTTAGACCAGTGTATTTTTGTCATATGCTCTTCTAGACTTAAAAAATAAAAATCTGTATTTGGACTTTGAAACTGTACGAATATTACCTAAAGAAGCTGTCTAACACAAGATATTCAAAATACATGAAAAAATATGAAACCATTATTAAAATAAGTACTAATACAAAGGTAGAAGTGCAAAAGGATAGCTTCTGTTATTTTCCTTAGAAATTTACATTTGCAAGCAGCTGTTTAGGAATACCTAGGACTATGTCACGTAGTTTAGAAATCTGTTTATTCCATGCTAGGAGCAACTACATATTTTATACACTTTTTTCGTTCTAAGAGGAGTAAAATCCATTGTAATGGCTAATTTACTATTTTTTCCTTTGAAAACTGCCTCTGCCAAGAGAATTTCTAATGGCTTCAATAAAGTTTGCTCCAAATACCTGGTGAAAAAAGGCTATAGACCACAGAAATCCCAAGCTCACATTCCCTTCAAGGGTAGAGAAAGTATTCACCCACGGACTGCATAACATGGCACTACAGCACTAGACCATCATGGTTCTATGAAACACATGCCACATGACTAACTACAGGCTAATTTTTCAATGTTGTGACCATCCTGATGTGCCTTGGAGGTCAAAAAACCCCCAAACAGCCCAAACCACAAGCATCACAGTTTTTCCTTGCAAGACTTTTAGGGAAACAAATGGCGTTAAGCAGAAGGCACATGGAAATGCGTCGTCACAGATAGCTAGACCTTTGGATCAGGTACAAAGCTTTGCTTTTCTTGTTGACTTCACATAGCAACATGTAGAAAACCAACGGCTCCCAACATGTAGGTCCAGACTTCCAAAGACATACCATGCTCATTTTGCTTAGAAGAAAGAATTTCTTAAAAGATTTAGAGTTTTATTTATAGGCTTAAATCTGCAGCAGGTTGACCTTTTGGATCAATCCAAGACATCACTCAGTTTTGAGCTGAAAAGCATGACCCACTGAGGCATAATGTGACCCTTTACAGCTGGAATGGACCCACCCAGTGCTCTGTTTGTCTTTTTAACATGTCAGATACACACTCTACCTGTTCTGAGCAAGAGCTTAATACAGTACTTGCAGTGAGGCTGGTCTTCCACACAGTCCTTTCTTAAGCCCAGGGGGTAACTCAGTTGGCTTCAGGGGGGTCACTGCTGATTCATGTCACCAGAAAGTGTAATTAGTGGACCCAGCTCATCCATCCTGAGGTATTACATGGCTTCCTTCCTCCTATGGATTTAGTTCCTTTGGGCTTGATTTGATTTCTCTATGTAATTTTTTCAGCCCCTACAGTGCCGCATGTCACATTTCTGTGAACCTGACAGCCAAACTGAGGCTGAGAGATCTCTCTCTCTCACACAAACACATGCAAATTAAATAATACACAGGAAGAAGCTAAACTTCATACAAAAAACTGAGCAATTTGAGAGGGCCCAGTGACCTTTCACCATAAAAGGCAATTGGATGATTTTAACCCACTATGACTCCCATTTTCTATTTAACACTAAAGTGAAGAACAGAAATAAAAAAACCCGAAACAGTCCATTAAACAATCATTTCTATTTCTAGGGTTACAGCAAAGCTAAAAATAAAATGTTGTCATCCTGCTTTTTAAAAACCTTTAATAGGACAATAGGTAGCAGAAAGAAAAGTATGGTTTGGTTGGGTTTTTTTTAATATCACAGGTATTTTAACCCCAGGTTTCACTTAAGTTCTGTTACAGTCAGTTGGTTATGAGCTTCTAAGTCAGCTCAACAGGACACTGTGGTAAGGATGATTTTTATCTCTCTCTTGCCTTTTGCATATACAAAGTAGGGAGTAGAAAACAAGACAAAACTAAAAACATCTCTCCACAGGTAAACTGTATCTTTGCTGACATCCTCATCCTATTCAGTTCCCGATAATGAATACAAAGCCCTGTACAAAGTGATATTTTTACAAGCAGAACAAGGACTGACCTTCAATCTGAACTAAGTTTTAAATAACCTCCTCAGGAAGTTGCCAAAGCAAGGTAGGCCATTCAAAAAGCAATATTTCTTGAGATGAAAGGGAGAAGGACTTTTTTTTTTTTTTAAGTGAATTTTGTTTTGGCAATGCACTGAAGTGGCTTCAGGATATACCAGCTCCATTTCTACATTTGCTTAATATTTTGTTCAGACATGTCCAGTCCAGACTTAGTTACCCGACTTTATTGTAGTCAGCTACATTTATACCTTTCTGTCATACTCATCTTTGGCATGCTGGAAATCTGACTTGGTTATTTCATTAGTCTTTTAAAACTTTCCCAGGCATTTTAAAAGCCAATATCTACAGATTTTATTTGGTTTGTTGCCTGTATTATATTTTCTGGTAATAACAAAATTTCTGTTTCATAAAGAGGTTCTGTGACAGCATGCTTTCAGGAAGGAGGGATGGATTGGGTATATTCCCACTGTACCATAATCTAATTTGGATAAAATATCACAAAGTGTGCCAAAGTCTTAGGAAAAAGAGCCATCGCATTGTTAAAAAAGGCTAAGCCATTGGTTTGAATCACACCGTGTCTTTCTTGAAAATTATTTCTTTGCACTCCAGTCTGCTCCTTAAATTACTAAATCAAAGCTCGTTGTTCATGTTCTTTACCACACAAGAAGTTCCACGCAGCAGCACTTTGCACATACAAGCAGAATGTCAAAGATTAAAGCAAGTTTCTTCAAGAAGCTTTTATATCAGAGTTGTGCATACAAGCATCCTTTCTTTTGCTTGCAAGTACGCTAATCGTATTTCAATTGCATGCCTACAATATAAAGTTAATAGCTTCCTTATTTCCTTCTTTCAGCGTTTCCCCTCTACTCCCTCAGTCTTTTCAATTATATAACCTAGAAAATTTCTTTCATGTCCTTCCTCCAGTGTCCTGTTTTCATTTCTTATACAAAATCATATTTGGTCACTTACACTTTTCTTGAGGATAAGCACACGATAGCAGCATCTCTTGCTCCACCATGGTGCTGTCTGTTGCAGAGGTCAGTGGTCCCTTGAATAGCGCTTTAAGAAAATATTTTGGAAAGCTGAGCTCACTCATGCAGGCTTCTGATCTTCTCCAGTACTCTTAGCTTCTGTGTGTGCTGTCACATGTTATCCTCCCTCCTGAGAAACCTGTGAAACGGGTCTGGCAACACACAACTTGTGTGTCAGAAGTGTTTTAATTGATTCATTGCAACAGGTACCCACCCTCATTAAAAAAAGCTGCTGAAAGGAGTAGTCTCTTAGCGCCTCATTTGAAATTACAGAACCTGCCCAATGTCACACTGGTGCACTTTAAAGGGAAACTACTTGCTGGGCTTGCGAATACACAGGAAATTATTTCAAATCAATCTTAACGTGCCAAATAAACCACAAATAGCGGTAGAGTTCGGATGCTTCTGCACTGTGGGAATGCAGGAATCCTTCTGCTGTGCAACGAGGTGGTGAAGGCTGCTACTGCATCTCTCCAAGGCACGATGTGCTGTGGGACAAAGCAGCTCCACATTGCTCTACAGAGTACTCTGTCTCCATGATTGGCCACTCTGATCGCTGCTGAAGGGGAAAAAATTGTCTGGGCCTGATTTCTGAGGAATGCATCTCCAGGAACATGAGGTTATTAGTGCCTCAGTGCTTGGAGGGAGGATTCCTTTCCATGCAGCGGCCATGGAGGTTGCTCTGCCTTTCAGCAGCCCCTGTCTACCCACCCAAGATTCAGTGAGGAGCCCCCAGCCCTGCCGTGCAAGCCCCTCTCAGATCTGTTATCATTTACCTGGTACCCTTGTGACTAAGAAGAACTGCAGGTGGACCCTAATTCTGATCCTGTATCAGCTTCACATCAGGGTGCATCTTGTAGTACTTCCACAGCAGTTTCCTACTGCTTTTACAAGCTGGTGATACCATCTCCAAGTGAAGCTGTGGTTAGAAAGGAAGCAAAAAGCAGGAGACACGGGATTTATGCCTGACTCTGCCTCTAATTTGTCCTGTAACCTTGGGCAAATTGCTTTACCTCTTGGTGTTTCTGTTTCCCCATCTCTACCACGTGCATAATGATAGTTCACTTTCTTTGGGAAATGCTTTGAAATCTCTTTACAAAATGCAGCATGAAAGAGGAAGCTATCATTGTAGGACACTTGTAAAATATTGGGATGTGGCAGACAATAAACACCAAGCATATGAGATTTTAAACATATAAAGTGTTTTGTTTTAAGAAGAACTTGGCTTTACTGTAATAATGATTTCAAAAAAGAGATACTCCCACAGAATTTGGCAAAACCCCAGATTCTATTTTCACAGTGGAATGATGAGAGAAAAATTAAATCAATTCTCACTTCTAGGAACACTACGCCCTCCTGGAAATAGCAATTCCACCAGAGGTTCCTCAGTGGAAAATGATATAATATGGCAATTTCCTGCTTTTCTCTCACCTAGGTTAATAAAATCTCTCATTTTACAGCCTGTGACTACGTACATTATACTCAATAGGTCTAAATCCTTGCCCTCATTTTCTTTCTCTCTTTGAAAACTGAAACTCAACAAAGCTTACAAAGATTGGTTTTGTTTTAATTTATTCATGTAAGTTGCTTTTTCCAGAGATTAAATTCATTCATATGGGAGCCTTGTACTTCTTTTAATACTTCAGTGGATGAAATGAAAGAGGTGCCCAGAAAGGTTGTGGATGCTCCATCATTGGAAGTGCCCAAGGTCAGACTGGTCAGTATTTTAAGGAACCTGGACTAGTGAAAAGTTTGCCTGCCCAAGGCAGAGGGCTTGGATTAGATGATCTTTAAAGGTGTCTTCCAACCCAAAGCATTTTGTGATTCTGTGCATATATTCACCCACTTCTGCAGTGCTGCTCATCGAGGAGCCTTCCTCGATGAGGAGGATTGTAAAGGGCACAACAGTGAACTAATTTTCTGCTGGACTTTAGAGCAAATATTTTTTCACCTGCTCTGCTTGGGAAGACAGCAGTAGCCAGGTTGTGAGAAGAGCAAGAGGATCTGCCTTGGCTTTCCTGCCTGTGCTTCTGCTGCCATAATACATGTACTTTCACTATAAGACTGAAGGAACCTCAAATGATGGCAACATTCTTGAGATGATACACTGAGGACTCATATAAGCTAGAAAAATAAAACAAATTTGCGAAAGCTTTCAGGAATTATATTGTTTGTGTGGTCCGTGAAGAAGCCAAGTTACTGCTTTTTCCCTCTGCATCCTCTTTCTGTAGGACAGTTCTCAATAAATACTTATTCATCCACTGTCCTGCTTATATTGAAATCCTTACCATGGGTGATCTCCCAGAGATTAGGCTGGGCAATGCTGAACTGAAGATAAGTGGATGTGGAAAAATAGCTTTTTGTGAAATACCTCTCAACTGCACATTAATACTGACACATTCACAAAGCTTACCTGCGTCTTGAAACATAATTGTCTACATGACTTAACATGGCCAGCCAGCATTATTATAGACCAGGATAATAATGCATATAACAAATGCATAACCTACTTGATTCTTACTCCATAATCCACTAACTTCAGACTCATGTTCTAGGATGTCCTAAGCTTACTGCACTGACAATTTATAGTATGAGGTGAACCATTTATAGCTGCAAGCTCAGAAACTCTTGAAAGGGCATTTGCAGAAGAGTGTGTACTCATTTGTATTGTCTGAATACATACGGTTGCAGTAGGTGGCTTCTCAATAATCACATTTTCAAATGAAGCACATTATCAAACACATATTGGGCATCAGGTAAGCATAGTCTGATTTGAATGTCAGTGGAAAGAGCTGTTATTAAAAAAAAAAAAAGCTGTCTGTAGAGAGATAGTATAAAAATTGCACAGGCGATACTTTAATTTTCTTTCTCTCTGTGTAATTCTTCCTGTGAATGGAACAGGTAAGGAATTAAAACAGTTTCTCAGTCTTTGGAAACAAAAGGACAGTGTGAGTTGTTTCCAGTATTTTACAGCACAGAAATGAAAAGTGTCAATTGAAACTGTGCTATTTGAGGTGATAATTGGATGAATGAATGCATTTGATTAAACATTAAATCCTCAAAATCTGAAAACCTTCTAATAAGCTAAGTGAACCAGTATTGTCAGCTTTAGCTAAAACAGCAGGAAGAGTCAAGTTTACATACAATACTATTCTGTTGCAATTGTGAAATTAGGAGTATGAAGTGGTATCAGCCATCTATGTCTTTGGACAGACTCCAAACATTCAAAGTGATGCATACATTTCTGTGTCAGCTGCCATAAAGAGTGTTCAAATGACAAACATCCCATAATTGCAGTCCTCGATCTTCCAAGAAGCTCATATCTATAATTATAACCATTGGATCTGGAAAAAACCCAAACCAAACAGTGCAGATTTACAGTAACTGGGCAATAGATGCTTTTCTCCACTTCTGTCACTGAATTGACAAAATAACCAAGTTGTGGTGTCATCTGCTTCCTTATAATGCTACATTTGCCCTCACGTCAATATCTTTCTGTAATCTACAATTTTGTGTTATTAACTTTCCGTGGAACTGATAAAAGGCTGTTCAGTTCAAGGCTGATTTGGGAATATGCCAAAAGTCTGAGAGTGGACCCTAACTGGAATTCAGTGGAACAGGTTTAAGCAACTGCTTCTTTAAACAGCACAGATTTTCCACTACAGGTAATAAACTCTGTTATCCAGTGCCATGTGAACACCAAGTCTTGAATACATTGGTGCAGAGAGGCACATTATGATGTCTCTCAGACCATTTGGGTAATCTTTTCCTTTCTCTTCTAACTGAAGAACCTTAAAATGCTTAATTCAGCAGAACAGTATTTGTTTGAAAAAAAGATTTTGGGTATTGCTGCACAGGTTACAGGACTGGAGCAAGCAGAGGAAAGGGAGCCAGAGCTCTCTTTGGAAGAGATGAAGCTCACTTGGTGAGAAACTGCTGAAACTGCTGCCTTGCCCTGGAAGCAGTGAGCTGAGAGGTTATGAAACACAGATGCCAAGCATGGCACCAGGGGAGCACATATCCACAGCAACTGCGAGCAGGTGAGAGGCACAGCACACACAGGGCCCAGAGCTGCTGTGTGTAAAAGGCTTTAGGAAGTGTAAACTTGTTCCATCTGTATGTTTAGAGGAGAGGCTGTATCCCTGATTCCAGACACCTGTCATGGAGATCCCTGTGTGTGGGGTGGTCAGCCCAGGCTTTCTGCACAGTCATGGAGAGAACCAGGCATGCTGAGGGCTTAAGTCGTGTGAGCTGTTCCAGACATTTCTTTAGGAGGAGGTGAGCCATGTCTTAATTCCCTCTGTGCACTGATTCTCTCACCATTGTCTGTAAAGGGGATTCCCCACGACCAGCTCTGAGGTGGACTTCTGTGTTTACTAGGATGGGTTCTGCTTTCTAGACACTGCACAAAACCAAACAGGTTGCATTTGGTTTTCTAGTCCACTTTTCTACTTTCTTAGACAAGGGGATAAATAGTTTCCACTAAGCTGTGCCCTGCAGAGTCCAGAATGACCCTGGGACCATAAAAGCAAGAGGAACCCCAAAGCAGTACACAGCAATAGTAGTGCTGAACATGTCACTCCCTAGGAGTAAAATTAGGGGACCTGTGTAGATCGTCTGAAATTAAATCTAAAACAAGATTTTCTGAACATGATATTAAACTGTTGATTTTTTGTTAGGTTATTTTGTTTGCTTGTTTGTTTCAATTTAAATTAGACAGCAACTCAATATTTTGATTTCTCAAAATTGCAAACCAAATGCCATCACATACTTTTAGGCAAAATCTAATTCAAGCATCCACCGGCAGGGTAATTTCTGTGTAGAGTGTATCTGCTGTCAGCTACAATGCAGATTTCTGGAGAGCAAAGAGTGGTAATATAACTTGGTACACTGGTACACTTTGTACACTTGGTACACTTCATTTGGAGTCATTTAAAGGAATGCAGCTTTAAATACCAATCCATTCAACTACTATCAAAGCTTTTCCTTCTAAATTTCTAGGTTCTTTAGGTAAATGAGCAAATGCCATCAGACTGAAAGGACCATGGGAATGAAGTCAGCCTGCTAAGTTGCTGCAGAAACCTGAAGGGCTCCAGGGACAAAAGGTTGGGAGGAAGTGATGTGCTTTCCCACTCTCTGTGAGGGTGATGCAATGTGTTGTTATCCAGCGCTACGGTTTTTTTTTTCCTAGCTTCAGCTCAAGGGATCAACAAACACACCTGAAGGCAGCAGGGATGTGTTTAAACAAAGGACATATGAACAAACCTCAGACTTAAAACAGGCACACAAAAAGACTGCATAAGGGAAAAAGGAGGCAGTTGTAATAATTGCAAGGCCAAAACCATGTTGAATAATGAATCCAGCAATAAACTGCTGCCAGCACACACAGATTTCCATTTAAGTTTGTGGGCTGTTCCACTGCCAAGTCCTGCCTGTTGAGGAGGGCACAATCAGGTAGAACATTTTTTTAAGGATTAAGTTCTCTTTCCAAGTTGTCTTCTCTCCATATTTGGTTATGTTGTGGTGTGTTTGGCTGACTGGCTGGTGAGCCAAGAGGGCTGATGCTTGCCTTTCCTTCTGCTGTACACTCCCACTTGCAGCAGTTCCCCTCATAGCCCCACTGACTGGCTTCACTACTTGCAGCTTTGAATTGCTCAGGTCTGTAGCTCTTTCTTTTGCCAGTAGTGAGTCATACTAGTCCACTATGGATGAAATAAAGTCAGATGGAAACTGAAAGCTCCATTTTAAAGTCAAAATTTCATACTCTGGAGGTAAAGATTGCTCCTGCTGAAAAAAGTAGGGAGATGTAGATATTCATGTATCAGCCCTGTAATTGACAAATAAGTGCAATACATAATAAATTATCTTTTAATGCTCCTACATAAAATTGAAATTGAAGGACTTTCTTTGTTGTTTCCATTCAAAATGTATTGATAGAGAGCAATGTGTCCACCATTGGTTGTGCTTGGATCCTTTTCCACAGTTAAGCTCTGTGGCTCACTCTAAAACTAAGGAGTCAAGAAGCCCGATTAGTGTAACTCAGAAAGGGAGGATAGCTGGAGAAAAGAAGGCATAGACAGATCCCTTGGTGGAAACCTTAGTTAGATGCCTCCCTCAGAGCCCACTTGCAGCTGTGCCTATCTCTTAGAGCATCTGAGTGTACATCAGGGAAAAGAAGCCTCCTTGAGTAGTATCGGGTTAGGTGAAAGCAAAGCTGGCTAAACCCCCTGTTGGACACATTCGTCTTATTACTTATAATTTTAAGTAATTGTCTGGAATTCAATCTATTTTTCAACTACAATTAGCATAAACTGGCACTTCCTCACCATTAGTGCTAAAACTTATTTTTGTCATGAACAAAAAAAAACCAGAGAGGTATAATAACAAGAGGAAGAGGATAGTCTTCTCTATTAGTCAGTGCTGGTAGCCAGACTCTTTTAGAAAACAGTAATTAAGCATAAATAGACTAGATCACAGAATCATTGAATATACTGAGTTGGAAGGCACCAATAAAGATCACAGAAGTCCAATTCCTAGCCCTGTGCAGGACATCTCCAAGAATCACACCATGTGCCTGAGAGCAGTGTCCAAACACTTCTTGAACTCTGTCAGGGTTGATGCTGTGACCATTCCTCTGGGGAACCTGTTCCAGTGCCCAGACATCACGTGGGTGAAGAACCTTTTTCAAATATCCAACCTAAACCTCCCCTGACACAACTTCAGGCCGTCCACTTGGTCTTGTCACTGGTCACCACAGAGAAGAGATCAGTACCTGATTTTCCTCTTCACCTTGTGAGGATGTTGAAGACTGTAATGAGCTCTTCCCTCAATCTTTTCTCCAAGCTGAACAGGCCAAGTGACCTCAGCTGCCTTCTTTGGCTTCCCTTCAAGGCCCTTACCATGTTTGTTGCCCTCCTTTAGATGCTAATTGTTTGATGTCTTGTATTGTGACACCTAAAATTCACACAATATTCAAGGTGAGGCTGCCCCAGCTCAGAGCAGAGCAGGACATTCCCCTCCCTTGCCCAGCTGGCCATGCTGTGCCTGATGCCCTCCAGGACACAACTGGCCCTTCCTGGCTGCCTGGGCACTGCTGGCTCATGGTCAACTTGCCACTGACCAGGACCCCCAGGTCCTTTTCTGTAGTGCTTCTCTCCAGTATCTCATTTCTGAGTTTGTGTTTGTTTGTCCCATTCGGGATGCAGAATCCATCACTTGTCTGTGTTAAACTACACATGTCTGGTAGATGATTCCAATCTTTGTCGGAAATGGTAGGCAGAAACCAGAGGATGCACTGAGGGTATTTAAGGTAAAGGAAATTCCTAGTATGATTTTGTACGTCACCTGAAAGAAGGGGATTATTCCAAGTGGAGAAGAAAAATGCACCACAAACATTCATTAAAAAAAAATCATAAAACTGATCATTTAGGGTGTAGGAGGTTGCTCAAAGTTAGCTGGAGGGTTTAATTATCCTGCATTTCTTGGATGAGTAAGCTTCTTGACTTCTTTTCAATGTGCTGACCAGAGGACAGATGTAAGCTTCTCTGTATTTAGTAAATACCTTAGGGTAGACGAATTCCAAGTGACATCCACATGGTTTCATGCAGCAAAATGGTGACATGTCAACACCACCATGTTATCATCACACAAATTTTCAACACAGCCATGTTACTCACTAGAGAGTGTGACACCTTAATGACATGGAGTAACATTTTGCTTCTTTTCCACCTCAGAAGTCTCAGAAGTGTGGCTCCTTCCTAACCCAGTTTTGAATCCCATACTTTCTTTTGTGTTAACACACAAGCATGGCTCTTGCACACACACTACAAAACAAGAGGTCCCTACTACCTATATCTCCAGCTTTTACAAAGGCCTAACACAGAAGGAGCTGGCCACCAAAGAATCCTGAACACCAAAAAGGCCCTGCAGAGGCAATCCGAATTTGGGCAATGTCTGAATAAAGCTTTAACCTCTGTCTTGTTCAACAGTTGATGTGAATTTGAAGCTCCAGATACATTAAGCTTTATGCTTAAAGAATACTCCTGTACAATTTTATCTGGGATAGGGAGTCAGATGCATCCATGCAGACCAGCAAAGAAAATGTCTCCCAGTGAAGACAATGGGACATCCTCTATTTAACCATCTCACTAAGAACTGTGCAAACTGGGGGTGCAGAGGTTAAGTCAGGTAAGTGCTCAGTGAGATATTTGTCATCCTTAGATGAAGGGAAGTGACATGTTTGGTACACATTAGCTTGGAGAACAATGGCAAGAAACTGTTTTTAACACTGCATAGGACCACTATTTCAAGAATACAAGTTTTAGAGGTAGGCTAGTTGAATTTAATCAGTTTTCACTTATGTTCATTACATGTAGATGATGCTTCATCTTCACATAGGGCTCCAAATTTCTCACATCTGTGTATGATATGCTCCATACCTTAGCACTTTGAAGTACTGTAACCATTGATGTCTTTTCAACTAGGCATAGACATACAATTTTAAGAATTCTTTTATATTTTCAAATGCTCTCTGTACTAGGGGATCACAACTTACACATTATCCACTCAGCTACTTTGGTGATTTCTTTGGTGTCTGTGTTTGCTTGCTGGGGAACAGGAGATTCAACAAAAGATATACACAAAAAACCCCACAGTCTAGGCTTAACTTTATTTTCTTCATTCAGGTAGCCTAGATGTAAAAATTAAGTGTGTTGGACAGTAGATGAGCTTGTTAGGCTAAGTAAACATGAGTGTTTAAAAGAGAATATTTTAATGCTTGATCTGACATTAACTTCTAAAAGGGGAAATACTTGTTCACATAGTTATTCAATTTAACTTCACTAGCAAGATAATTTCTATTCAGTTTCTTGAAATTATCATGCTGGTTTTATGGTAACATCTGAAAGAAATAAGAAAAGTTAAAACTATATTATTTTATATATATATACACACTTCTAATATTATGCTTCAGCTTACCAAAAATATACTCTCCCTTTGCAGGTTTTAAAAGGAAGTCTGTGATAGAAAGACACATATATCTCAGTATTTCTTCTGTTAATTGCCCTGATCTTATGAATCTACACGGATGCCATGACTAAAAATCTTACTGTTCTTTATGAAGTCACACACTCCAGCATGGAGAATGAGGGTCTTACAACAATTTTCTAAAAAACTGCATGAACACTTCGCTCCTAAATATTAGGAGCTAATAGAATGCCCTTACAGCAGAAGACATTAACATTATCTGGAAAACAGATCAATCTTGTTTATTATCCACACAAGGATGCCTCTCTGCTTATGAAGAAAGTGCCTCCAAAAGAAAGCACAAATATAACACCAAAGAGTTTGAAATGCATTGTCTTAAGGTGCTTTCTCATAATATGTTACTCCTTTTGAACAGTACAACTTTTAAGCCATAAATTCTGACTAAAATAGCTGATAACACAAGTTAGTCCATGAGCTGATGGAGGTGTTTCATTACTCTTTCTTTAATAACTCTCAGTGCCTTGTTCTTACATTGACAGTGTTGATTTTCTGTTACTTGTGGCTTTTTAATTATTTGGGGGTTTATTATTTTTTAATTATTGTATTTCTGAACTAATTAGTGGTTTGCAATCTGTTTTTGGTTTTTTTCTTCTTTTTTATATGCCCCCTAGGACCAGGTACAGTTCGTAATTCAGTGAGTGTGAAAAACAGAAGTGAAATTATGGTCCACTGGTAATTGAGTAAATAAAGGAGATAAGGTAATTAACAGGAAACTGATCTCATTCTTATTTAGCATATATTTTATGCCTGGAGAAAAAGGAATATTTTTTCTGTGTTTGCTGTTTGATATAAATATCAGTGGTCACTGCAGTCCAAGTGCTGTGTAGCAAAGGCTTTGGAAAGAAGTGTGAGCTACCACTGTGTGTTGTGCATTTCTGCTTTTAAGGTCAGATATTCTGTTTCATGATTTATATCAAATTAATATTTGTTCCATTAACTATATTTAGAGTGATACAAAACCAGAAATAAAAATAATGGATAATACAGCTGATACCCCGAGCAAAGATCCAGTAACCAAAAATCCCAATCCTTTTGCAGGATACCTTATTTTTGGATACCTTATTTCATCAGGCAATGGTACCTCAGCATACAATGCCTTTCAACAGCTAATGACGTAAGCAGATGGGACTTCTTGCTGTGAATCAGCTCCATATTCATGATGCATCTTCATCAGCATTTTAGCCCAGGTGAGGAGGGCCTGCTGAAGTGACTTTCTCAGTTCCTGTACTTAGCTTTGGTGTAGGAGAGCACCAATTGGATCAAGTTCCAGCCACAAAAAAAAAAAAAAAAAAAAAAAAAAAAAAAAAAAAAAAAAAAAAAAAATTAAAAAAAAAAAAAAAAAAAAAAANAAAAAAAAAAAAGTTTCACTCCTTGGAGTAAAACAATCCCTGTGACAGGGATTTTGGGCATCTTCTGTAGAACCCCTTGCTCTGTGCTTATTGTTAATGTAGACACAGCCTCAGAGTGCTCAGTGTCGCTACTTCAGTAAAATATTGGAGGGTTTTTGATGACCAAATCACATCACCTCTGACAGTGTATGTGCCTTTAAAGCAAAAGGTCTTGGGGGGAACAGACTATATTAATGGAGGGAAAGGTTGTCAGGATAATTAAAATAATTCAGTACTGTGGAACTGACTAGGGTGTGGAGGCTGGGGGCTTTTTGATTGACTTGGTTCCAATTGCTAACAGGATTTTAAATTTTCTATCCATTAAGCTAAGAATTAGAGTATTTTAACTTGATCAAAAATGTATTTTAAAATTATTATTCTGTTTCCAAATAAGAATATATTACCACAAAACAAAACAACCAACCAATTAATGAAAAAAAATTATCATCTAAACCCATGAAAAAAACTTCCATGATTTTGAAATACCAGAGTTTCTTATAGGACTATATTTAATTTTCAAATAAGCTCTTTGCTTAAACTATTTCTGAATGGGCACAACTATATCAGATAGGGCCAAGCACATGTTTCAGAACAAAACCATATGCTCCAATTCCTTTTAGAAGCTGCTGCCACATTGCAACTCCTCTCTGCTGTGAGCTATTATTTCCCAGGAAAAGGCAGCAGAAAATTAACTTGTTCATCCAGATTTGTGGTAAATGCCCAAGGAAGATCATCTTTGCTCCTGTTAATTTGTTCTCCTGCAAAACAAACCAAAAAATTCTACAGTGCTATGCTTTCATGAAGTTTTGTGCATTTGCAAAGAGTCAAAAGAAAACAGATTTCTTTCTAGTGGTGCAGGCTCTCCCTCTTCCAACAAAGAACAGTTCTGCGTAGTCAGAACAGCAAATATTCCCTTCTTTTCCTCACCTAATGCTCTGCCATCGTCCACAACATCTAGACTCCTCTCAAGGTCAAAAATGACAGTTGTAACTCTTCTCAATCTGGAAGATATAGCATTAAAAATATTAACATGAAGCTGTGTGAATCTTGGTGATCATGGAGCTCACCTGCCATGCCAAGGCAGTGGAACCATTTATAGTTTCTAATTTATTAGGGTTGTGTCACTTTTATTGTGGTAAAAATTACACTGCTTTTTAAAATCCTGCTACTGCTGTTCCCAGACTGGAATAAGTGCATGGTACAATGTATTTTTTTAGGATAGCCCCATAATAGTGTGCACAGCCAACTTTGTGCTTATACAAGGGATTTTGGGCATTTTGGTAGAGAATCTAAACTCAAGAATGGGCTTTGCATGTGACCCCAGCTATGGCCATTTGTCTGCAGGCATTTTGGTTTTATTGGGTGTTGTCTTATCTCACTTTCTCTGCAACTTCTCCCTCTTGCCACTCAGCAGGAAGGTAAACATTTCCAGCAGAAGAAAACCCTTCTGTGATTTCAGATGGGAAGAGTTCAGCTTCAAGGAATCAAGGACCAGAGGGGGAAAGATGCTCAGGATTAGGGCAGTGGTGCTCAGCTGGAATGGTTTAGGCAAAGGCAATGCAAGGGAAACCAAAGAATGCTTTTTGTCATCATACCATGAACAGCAGCTGACAGCTGGGGCTTGATGCTGGGAACTCCCATGCATGAGAGGCAGTGGGATGATTTGAGGCCACAGAGGGCCTGACTCAGCCTCCTGGGCAGCTGAGGTGGAAGTGCTGGGGCTGACCTGCCGTGGCCATTTGGGTAACCCAAAGGCAATAACCTCATTTGAGTAATTCCAAGGTTTTCAACAGTTTCTTAATCTGTGGGTAGCCACTCAACTGTGTCATGCTTTTTAGGGAGAGAGAGGCATCTTCTCCAGGGATGGCCAGCTTCCTTTTCTCCTGGTTCAGTTTCAGTGTCTCCTTTTCCTGCCTTTGCTGGGGCATGGAGATAAAAAAGAATTTTATATGTGTGTGTATATATATATGTACACACATATAGTTTAAAGTTGCTTTTTATACTGAAAAGAAAGGAAAAGGTTGATAGATTAGCAAAAAATTAAAGAACTTCCTGAAGGTCATATTAAGATATGCTTCCTGACACCAGCTCCAATTAGTGAATGGACTCTCAGATTGCTTTGGAATTCCGCCCTTCTCTAAGAGCTTTCTCTTAACCCTTGGCTTGACTTGTTTTCAAAAATCAAATTGCAAACAAATAAAATCAGTTTGCCAATGCTATGAGCAAAGCACATGTTACTTTAACTCTGGCTAAAGAGCAGCCAATCACAATGCCCTGTAACTCAGTTATTCATGAACTAGTCTAATTTTCCTGTGAAAACTATAAAGAAACTTTCAAATTGCTTGTACATAAATACTTTTTGATCAGTTCAGCTCTGTTTCTGGAATGAGCTTTCATGAACACATTAGCAGTCAATCCTTCTCATATTTATATTTTTCATTCTGTCTGAGTTTAGGGGAAATATGTGTCATTTATAAATTGGCTTATTATAGCTTTGTGTTGAGCTCATATGGGGAACACACTGCTCTAAATTAGATTCCTTCATTATTTTAAATTGTAGCCCTAACAGAGGAGCTAAATACACAATTATATACTTATAATAACATGACTCTGGCCAAGGGGCAGTGGGGAGGTGTAAGGTGCTGAGTGAGCCAACTGGTCAAGCAACAACAGAAGTCCTTTTTACAGCCAGCCATTTTCCCCAGGGCTTCCTTGAAACCCAAAGAGCACTGTTTACATTAGAAAACCTTCTCACAGAGGAAGCCCAGACTGGGTTCTGAGCACTGGCCAGCCTTACATGGGGCTTTCTCCCTCCCTTCACTGCTCTGGTGATACCAGGCAGCCCCGGCTTGGCTCTGAATGTTGGACTGGCCTTTAGATGCCAGTTCCTGTCCATAATGCCCACCTATCCCCGTGGACAGGATATACCTGACTGTGACAGTGCATTACTGATGGATTTCTGTCACAGTGTTATGCTGGGTCTCTGGGCCTTTGGTTAAAATTTATGATGTTTTAATGAGATCTGGGATGCTTGTGCTCTGGAGAGCTGGAAGCTGAGCGCAAGCAGACAAAAGCACTTGATACTTACCAGGCACCCTGAAGGATAGGTCCAGCTTGGAAAAGCCTCATGAACTGAGAGTTAACCACTCAAAGAAAAAGAGGAAAGATAGCAACAAGATGTAGGTCGTGCTCTGGAAGAGCAGATTAGGGATGGATCATTTGCAAATGCCATCCGGCTGGCAGCCAGTCTCACCCTCCTGGTAATGAAATATATTCAGCATTTGCTATCAGTATGAACACAGTTTAGGATTATGTATAGGCTGGACCTGCAAAGCATGACTTTTCCAAAGGCACAGAATCTTTTAGCTTGTCTTCATCACACATTTAGAAGTATGATCCACAGCTATCAATATATACTGCAGTGCAGTTGTAGATGTTCACTGCATTTGTTACTGAGATAGGTAAAGAAATTCTTCATTCCAAAGCTCCATTTCATCAGTATTATGAGATGCTTCTGATTCGTGTCTCATAAGACACCTATACACATGCATTTATAGAATGTTCTTAAAATATATATCATTGAAAATATATATCATTGAAAAAGTTGGATCTTTCAAAAACTTAAGAAGTACTGCAAACCTCCACCCTGCTGCACATTTAATGAGGGAGACAGCAGAACACAAGCTCAGATTTAACTCATGCTGTGTCGAAACTGCTTCTCAGTTAGAACAATGCAAAGGAGATGAGAACAAGAGTCCAAACTGTAATAGACTCATTGCTCACTGTAAGTGGAAAAAGATTGCAACTTGCCCTTCTAATTTGTTCCTCCCTCTTCCTATCAGGCTGAATAACTTACCTGTGTGAGTGCTTCTGCACTCCACGAAAGGACAATACAGCCTCCATGCACTGAGCTCCCTGTGAGAGAGCCTGTTCTCTGGGTCTGCTCCAGCCCCAGGGCATAGCCTGAAGAGAAGGATATAGGAGTGTGTTTAATTTGCATGACCTATTCCTTTGCAAATAGATAACCAGGCCAAAAATAATTTCCTCGGGGTCTTTCTATTGATTCTTACTTGAAGGTACTGTAAAAAGACAATACAAGATAAATAAATATTCAAGCACCACCCGCAGATCCATTTCCGGATAGAGTGAAGAGGAGAGGAAATAAAAGTGCCTAAAAAGTCAGGGCATGGATGATTACACGTGTATTCAAAACATCAATATCTAAAAAATAGGAAGGAAGAGAAGACCTTAAGCTTGAGTAAAGCTCTGCTGCAATACACAGTAACCACATCATATTTCACACACAAATCCATGAGGAAATATATCCTCTCCTCGAATTCCCTAGCTGACACATTGTCAGAGGCCACTATTTCCTTCACAGCTTCTTCTACATAAGAGTCTGTAACATCACCATTTTTCTCAGCAGTTACACACACTTACCTGATAAAGATTTTCCAGGGTTTGTCTGGATGCTTTGGGACACTCTGACCTTGAGCAAGAACCTACCTGTCAGCCAGGGGCATCATTTGAGTGGGGTGAAAGGAACACCTGCAGTGGGAATGCCAGCAGTTCAAGTGCTGGTTATTCCTCTCTGCCATGAAGCAAGACCAAGGCCATGTTGTGCAAGAGCACATGGCAGGCACCTGCGGGAGCTTCGGTCCCAGAGCAGCTCTCCTCTCACCCCTCGGGAGAAGGGGTTAGCGCCTCATTTGTCAGTCACCTGCTGAGGGCCAGAGGGCAGGGATTCCCACCACCCCAGCCAGTTCAAAAGCATATGCTAAATATATGCAAAGACCATGAAATCAGATGCAACAGGGAAAGGGAAAGCTGATTATCTGTGGACCTTCTTGAAGGCTGCACTGTGCCACTGCCTCAGGGAGGAAGAAAAAGACTCCTTGGGATATCATGTGCACTGGGTCATTCTTGCTGTGTTCTTGCTTCTAAGCAGAGACAGCCTTTTTTTTCTCTCCTTCAGCAGTAAAGTTAGGGGTAAAATCAAGAGAAAAGAAAGGGTGTTGGCTCAGATCGGGACAGATTAAGTTGTCAGAGCTTTCTTGTCAATATAGGGGGAAATAATTGTTGTGGACAGCACAAGAATTCAATCATGTTTATGGATAGTAGCGGCCGAGATTGTATTGCCATGCATTTTATGCACTGGCATGTAAGGACAAGGCACATTCTCCTGTTCATTATCAGTCAAAACTCTGATTCAATAGAAGATGAAAGAATCACATTAATCCACTTCCCCTGCTATTTTGGAGGACAGTTGATATCTGATCACAAAGTGCTCAGAGGTGCGTGGTGACCCTAAGCAGAGGAAATGGAGAAAACAGGTCTCCTGGTGCCCTGACTGGAATAGTTATGCAAGATGCAGGCACAAGCCATTATCTAGGGCACGCACTGTCCCCAGGGAAGGGAAAGGCAGGGAGCTCGAGGCAAGCAGAGGTGTTGTCAGGGACAGGAGCCTGTGATGCAACGTGGCAGCAGAAGGCAGCGAACAAAGAGGCTTCTCTCGTCAGGGAGGAGAGATGAATAACTCTCTCCAGTGACTCAGTTGAGATGTGATCAGCAAAACTGCACAGAGGTCTGGGTACCCCTCTTCTAGAAAGCAAAGTTTGCTTTCTAATTTCCATCAAATCCCTGACCAGAGGGATGGCAGCAATATTTTCTGGGCTGGGAAAACTGGCTTGTCCAAGATTGGAAAAATGACTTGAAGAAAATTAAGAGAGCTCGGGTAAGCTACAGGCAATTTCTGTGCCAAGATTATTTGAAGGGTGGAGGTGAAAAAGGGAGACAAATCTAAGGCAGAGCAAGCACTATGACCAGATCATTATATTGTACAGCACTTAAAGAGTGATCAGACATTTTATTAGACAAAAAAAAATCCGTAGTCTGAGACTGTCTAGTCAGAGGCATTACAGGATGTATGACTGAAGAAATGAAAGGCAAGAAAATGGAGATTGAGGGATACAACAATAAGTAATGTGCTGGAACAAAGACCAAACAAACTTAAATTGAAATTAAAGTTCAAATAGATCATTGGGGCCATTGCAAAATCATCCAAGAAAACTGATTAAATATTCCATTTATCACACCTGAGCAAAATGTCATGTATAATATCACCTACAAAATGCATGAATGGATTTTTCTTAGGGGAATTCACAAACTGCTTCACACAGGAGAAGGAACAGAGGTGGGGTCTCAGCAAGGGGAATGCAGAAACAATGCAAACAGCAGAGCACTGGACACAAGCACAGGCCTCTATGGACATTGTCTCATTTATCCACAGAAAATGCAGAACAAATGTCATATAAAGATACATTACACCAGTGATATACCACTCAACTGGGGTTTTCATAAATACTAAGAGTGTTTTTGGAAGCTCTTTTTGTTGTGTCAAGTGTAAGGGCTGGGCCTGTATACTGATTTCCAGAGAGATAAGGGCTTGATTCTTTGTCATCTTGCTTCCCAGTAAATCATCTAATACTATGAAACCTGTAATATGATTCTGTGACCCAACACTACCACCCCACTTAATTTAGAGGTGTTCAAAAGACAACTTAGGATGCAAAATAGCTGTTCTTTAGTAACATTTTTCTCTAGTTTTGAAATATTGGATGCACACAAAACCATCTTACAGGAATTTTATGCCAGGGAGTCTGCTGGTATAATTCCTAATTACACAGGCCCTAGATTGGGATCAGCTCTCAGGGCAATTTTATTGATTTCTTCATTCTATTTCTGGTTTCTAACACTCATTCCTCACTGACTTAGCAGCAGTGAAAGCAATGGTCAGTGTTAATGCCTAGAAAAGTCGGGCCAAAGAGAGAGAGAGACTTTCCTCACATTCAGCACAGCAAAATATCTGTGGTAGTAAATTGATCCACATCTCCATCACTAGATGAAATAACAATGTTTGCAAAATAAGCCATCTTTCAAAAAAAAAAAAAGTCATTGTTCTCCTGTACAAATCATATTCCACAAGTTAACATTTCTCAAGAACTTGGTGCATCATTCACAATTTTGTTTTCCTACAGAAACTTTAGAACCCTAGGAGCTGATATTCCAGAACTGACAGAATGGTCCGAGTAGTGTCGAAAGTTTTTTGCACTGTGACTGAGCCTGAACATACTCACTTTTGAACAGATAAGATAAATAGAACAGATAAAGCTTGCCATCTAGAGGAATTGTACAGAAATCCACTTTTCTTTCTACTGAATCTGTTCTTGCAGTTATTAAATTGAGTGTGAGCATGAGCAGACCAACAAGAGCAAGTGACACGTTTTAGAGTTGATCATGACTCACCAGCTACCAAGGAGATTGGAACAAGATGATAGGGAGATCTGCCTTCAACTTGTCCTTTTTGCCATCCAACTTCTCCCTCCTTTTGCACCCAGAATAAAGATCCCTGTTTCATCTTCCTCCCACAACTACTCCAAGAGATTCCCTTCCTACTTTCTGTGTAATAATGAGAGAGGACAGCAAAGGAGTGAATTCGTGCCCTGTTATTTTGCTGAGGCGGAGTCTGAAGGATAGGCAAGGTAAATGCCTCAAGGGACTGAAATATCAATTCAGGACATCATTCTTTGCTCACCACAGAAAGACAGTCTTTAGACCATGAAGAAGATCACAGGAACAGAAAAGGATTCAGGCCACAAGCTATTGGAGCTGCCTGAAGAATGCACTTGATAAGGCAGGGTTAGGATGGTGCAGGTGTGTCCTGCTAAAATCTCAGAGATACATTGCAGTCCGTGGGTAGGAGATGCCTCTTGGTGAGAGCCCCAGAGCAGACACATACGACTTTCTTGGTAAAGTTAATGGGATTTCCAACTCTGTGTGTGGATTGGAGCAGAAGGAAGGTGACCATGGCAGCAGGCATGAATGCATCCAGGCAGCAATGCCGAGGAAAATCAGGTCTCCTGCTCTTGAGGTGCAACCAAGCTGCCCTGGCTGTGAACAATCCAGTTGAGGCTGCTGTGCCACTCACCCAGGCCAAACACACAAAGTGACTCCCAGTTACTTTCTCTTGCATAAGAGCGTGTTACGTAAGCACCAGAGGTGGTGCAATTATTTGTCTGGCTACAGCACTGGGCACAAGGTCAGTGACACTGTTTGTTAAATTGCCTCAATTTCAGACCTGAGCTTCCGCCTCAAGTGCAGATGCTTCAAAGAGATTATGAGAAGAATGAGTATCACTCTCATTTCACTGGATGGAAAGTAATACCTCCTCCTAGCTTCAGGCCTAGCAAAAACAAGAAACAGAGCTTCTCATGAATTTCCATTACATTTGGGAGAACTTCATATAATTAAGCAAATAGCCCTGTCCTGCTTCTCTTGAAATCAAAAGGAGTTCTGTGGCTTACAGGAATTAAAAATAGAAAAGTGTTCACTGTGCTTTTGCCTTTTCACAGTCACCTTGGTATCAGAAGAGTCACGTCGATGGAAGTCAGTGAGATGCTGCCAACTTACACCAGGGGTAGACGCAACTGATCGTGAGCTGTCATTCCTCAGGCTAATTGTGAGCTCATCAGTTCAAGGATTCTTCTGAGTTCATTTTAGGGATCAGTGTAGTTAATCCTCCAAACCCAATTTTTAGCCTTACAATGACATACCTCAGTACCTATGTTTAACTTCTGAATTACCACTCCTTTGGGCTGGGAAACTGATAACAATTAGATGAGTTGTCCCCAAATCAGTGCTGGCCTCATATTTCACCCACCTTGCTGTACCCTATTGTTTAATCATACTTCACTCCTCTTAATGAGACTCATTTATCTTTCTGTCAAGTTTCATGCTATTTCCTGCTTTACTGACTTTTCTGATGAAAGCAACAGAAACACTGCTAATTGACACCTTTCAGGTGACATAAGCCCTTGCATGAGGATCAATCAGTGGTGGTAAACATCTGTGTGATAAGAATTTTCCTTTTTATATTCCACTTTAGAAATTTAAAAATAGCTAAAGCTCTGCTGAGAAAGGATGACCAATACACAGACTTCATCTGAGAAATTACAAGGACAGGGAGCATGGTAACAGAAGTCTCTCAGATCTCTGGTGGCATGGTGGTGATTGTAAGACCAAGTTAAGCATACTGACAAAACGCTTTCATCAAGAGCTGCCCTTTGCACATTAAGTTACATGAACATAAGCCTGTGAACAGTGTCCATAATAGTCTGTGTGCTGTCAGACTGCATCAGCCCAGAGACAACAAGAGTATCCAAATTCAGCTGTTAGCTTGGTCTTTGGCCCACATCAGTTACCTGGCAGAAGGTAAAACTCATGGAGAAAAGCAGGAACTGACTGGCTGAGGCATTCAGGCTCGTGCAGAAGCAGACTGACCTCTTTGGTCCTTAATCATAATAGTTACTGCTGATTTCTCTGCCAAATGGACAACGATTCCGATTGTCACACAGAGAGCTCTGTGTTTCCAAGAGCAATTGCCTCTAGGTTCAGGCCTTGAGGGCACTGATAAGCCACAATTGTCCTGAGCAGTCTCCCAGAACCCCCCTCTATCCCTGCCCAGCCCAAGAGACCTGTCTCAGCTCCATCTGGGCACTCTGTTCAGCACTGCCCTCTGCTGCAACAGGCTGGATGAAGAATGCTGGAGTCAGGGCACCCTTTTTGATCCCTTTGTCACCTGCCAGGTGATGCACTGCTATATTTGGTGCTGGCCTAGGGCTGATGGAAATATTTGATAACCTCTCAAGGTCTCCCTCCATTTTGCTGCTCTTCTCTAACATACCAAGATGATGTTCATCCTTGAGATCAATTGCACATCTCTGCAAATATGGAATTCTTGGGAATCTTCCAAGTGATCTGCTGGGAAAGCCCAACTTCGTGCAACTCCTCTGTAGTTCAGCTAGATAACATGCATATGAGGATATCCCATTAAAGGGAAGAAGAGCCCATAAAAGCAAGAAATGTTGACTGACTTACTAACAACCTCTGCCTTGGCTGCAAGGATTTTCAGATTCACAAACCTCAGCTGCTATGCTTGCAATAGCTTAATACAATAAAAAAAAATAATTTAAAAAAGGGGAATTATTTTGAACTTTGCCATCTCAGCAGACAATTTTGGTTCTAACATCTTCTCAACTTCTTCACAATACAAACATCCTACTGATCCTGGTTCAACATCACCTTAGAATTCATGCAGGTTATTCATCACCTAAGCATGGGGACTCCAGAACGAGACTTGAGGAAGGGTTCTCTGCTCCCATGCGATTACAGTTTTTATCCATGTGTTGCATTGGGACAAATAAGCATGCCAGCTGCCAGGGAAAGAAAAATGAGGCTGCTCAGCAGTTCAGGCCCTATTTTGTTCCTTTGATTGCCTGAAAATCTCATTAACCTATTCTGCCTGATTCACACTTTTTGCACAGTATATGCTAAAGAGAGAAGCACAAAGATACAGTTGTGAACAGCTGTCAACTTCCTCTTGCCTGCTGGCAGTGAAACAGCTGATTAACTGCTTTCAGATGTGGTTCATTTAGTAAATTAGGAAGTGGTACATCTTTGTCTAAAGTTTCGGATGTACTTGGGATGTATGGATATTTGACTGTTGCACAGTTCAATCAACCCTATTTTTATTGAGTGTTCAGCTCATACTTCTAGAAAATCAAATTTGCTAAGTGTCCAAAACTGGGCATGCAGAAATGGAATTGCCTCAGTTGCACAGCAACTTTATGATCGTTGTGGACATCCATTTAGAACATATTGGGGGAAGGAAAGGAAATGTGAGTTTATTCAGCAAAGAGGAGTTTAGTTCTGCTTCTGACTTCATTCAGACCAAGATTTCAACCACATTCCAGTCTTGCAAAGAATGTACTAAACACTCCCTCCTTCCCAATCCTTGAAAATAAACCCCCAAATTTTCCTTCATTAAGTCAAAAGGAGAATCAGCCAGTAAGTCAATGGTAATAGACTTATACCCTGAACTCAGTGTAAGGTTTAATTTAAAACTAAATTCAGAGGCACTCTCTGAGGAACAAAAATGGATGTACCACAGCCAAGTCTCTGAACTGACAATAATGTAACTTTTTTGACCAGTTTGCCAGGGAAAGGATGCCTGCATGAACTGTGTAGCCTTTCTCACTCATTCACCAGAAGAACAGGTGAGAGATTGCTATTCAGCCCTATAGGTCAGGAAGTGATTTTTTGAGTTCTCTGGTTTAAATCCTCCAGCATTCAGCACAGGATATTTGAAGTCACACGTGGTATTTCTCACTGGAGAGGAAGGTCTGAGGATTGCAGCACATGATGTATGAGGTGATGCTGAGGGAGTGGGTTTCTTCAGACTAGAGAAGAGAAAGCAAAGGGCAAGGGGTACAATTACCTACGGACCAGGGGTAGAGACCAGTCTTCAAAAAGATGCACATTGAAAGGATAAGAAGCAACAGCCTGAAGTTGAATTTCAATCTAAAGAAAGACTTCATCAGAGGGTGGAAAAGCAAAGGAAGAGGTTGCCCAGAAACACTGTTGGAGAGACTGAAAACTCAATTGGATACAACCCCAAGAGACCTGATCTAGCCCTGAAGCTTGAAGCAGCGTTTTGACCTAGAGAACCTTCACAAGTCCCTTCAAACACAGTTACCCCAACATTGACAGCTCCGTTACCAAGAGGCTAACCAGGAATTAATGAATGCCAGCAGGACTAAAAACAAAATTTCACATGAATAAATCATGTAAAGCCCATCATAAAAATTATTACAAATTTATTAAGTTGGTACTGCATGGTGATATTTTGACTCATTAAATGAGAAAACAACTGGCATATAATGAAAAAGGATTCACACTGAAATACACAGCTTTCTAATCTCATGGTGTTTTCATCCAGCTTTACTTTTAGAAAGAAATGAGAAATAGCTGAAAGATGGAGGGGAGAGTTCACTTCTAAGGCAGCATTTCCTCATTCTCGAGTCCATTCAGGAATGTGTAGCTGCATTTCCAGATGGATTGCTGGGCTCATGGCTCCTATTGCCATAAGGGCACCAAGGGTCTTGCTCTACTTACAGGCTCTTAAGCGGCTTCATGTCTTCTGCCATTCATGTTCAGACATCCTCTTCCTGCCAGCTGCAGTTATTTCTTCCACGGAAAATCCAGGTTAAGAAAGACTGAGTGTATGTCACAACATCAAGAGGTCAAAAAATCATGATGTTTCTGAACCAATAATTCTTGCTATAGCTAGAAAGCTTTTCAGCTTTTCATTGCAGTATTCAGGCCAGAAGTTTCCTCTTTCTGAAAAAGAGTGCATCTCTTCATGAGGCCTTCATGTATGGTTTTAATGTTCACTTTGTCATATAACTACATTAGCAACTTTATCTCCATGCCCACATCCAGCATGAGTATCTTTGTCAACAATAAGCTGATAACATCACTATTTCATGGACTGCTGCCCATAATCTAGTTGTTAGGGGGCTGTAATAACAGGAACTGGTAAGATGAACCGTGGTTTGGATGCTCAAAACCCCCCAAAATTGCTTTTGTTTATATAAATGCACTCTAGAAGGCTTTGATGGTTTTATTTAGTTCCATTATTCACTTTTATACTTATTTTCTTACTATTTTTAAATTTAATTTTTTTCTACCAAGAAAGCTGTAGAGAGTCAAACTATGCCATTTTCATTAAAAAAAAAAATCCATTATTTTGCTGTGTTCTGGTACTTTCCATCTGATACCACTTTGCATTTCAATCTCTACCTGCTCTTCTGGCATAAAGCTTATCACCAGAGACTTCAGAAAAATAAGAACATCCACCTGAAGTAAATGTTCTAATTTGGGCAGCTTCTGGGAGAGATGTGTGTGTATGTTACGGGATTTGTCTTCCAGCAAACATTCCTTTCCAGCCATAACGTGATGCCTGACTCTGTGCTTCTCCTCCTAAGTGCTGAATCACTCCCAATTTTTTTCTCTCTGACAAGTGTCATGGCCATTTTTCCAAATGTCTGGTTGTGTAATATCACCATTCAGCTAACTTGTAGTCTCTCAATTCATAAAGCTGTGTCTTGTTCAGGTGTTTTCAAAATTCAACTCCTCTTACTAGATGGAAATTATAATTTAAACAAATATTTTGCCCATCAATATTTTGGGGATTATAGATGCAATCAGAAGAAATACAACAGAGGTTACAATGACTGTCCCAATCCAAACATCCTTATTTGAAGCAGAATATTGATTTAATATATGTGCAGGTAAATATGCTAATTCCAATACCTGGCTATTTCATTTAAATCACATATAGCTTCTTAAATACAATTGATGGTTTGTATTGTCTTCACATTCAGCAAAAAGAGCTGGTAGGAATCCACTTACATTTTTCCCAATGTTTCATGCAGGTCCCTGCTCCACACAGATCTCAGTCTTGCTTGACTGATTTAACCAATTGTTTCAGATCACCCACTCAATGAAACCTCAGATTTTCTCTTCCTCAACATAGTCTTCACTTTGCACATAAATAGCTCCAAATTACCATGTTGTGTCAGGGGGAAAGGCAAGGGAGACTGAATGAATACCAAGTGACTCCATGATGCCAGTAGGAGACATATAGTAGTATAAGAATTTGACAAAGTCCTTCCCTCAGAAAAAAATATGCACAACTAGTTAATGAAAAGTCCTCCGAGGCTGGTAAGATAAATTAGCAATGACTGTTGGCTTTTAATTGTTCTGAAAGTCTCTGGCCACAATATAAAACTCCTGTGCTACAGCACAGGGCAGATGTGGAGGCATTCCAACATTGTTCCTGGGCCACTGTGTTCTCTCTCACTCTCTCTCTCCGTCTTTTCTAACTGACCAGACATTTCTGAGGAACACTGTAGCTTTTTTTAAAGTTCTGGCTGACAGATGAAGCAAATCAGACAAGAATCTTTTCTTTTCAAGTGTGTTAAATCACTACATTGAGCTTTGGATAGCAAGTCAAACACAGAAAACTTACATTCTTAAAATTGTAGAGCCATTTAGTCTGGAAAACACCTTTAAGATCTTCAAGTCCAACTGTTAACCCAGCACCAGCCAAGTCCACCATTAAACCATGAACCTCAGAAGTACATCTGCACATCTGTGTGTCTTTTAAATACCTCCAGGGATGGTGACTCAGTCACTTCCCTGGACAGCCTATTCCAATTCTTGACAACCCTTTTCATGAAGAAATTTTTCCTATTATCCAACATAAACCTCCTGTGGCACAACTTGAGACTGTTCCCTCTTATTCCTTAAAGCAGAATAAAAACAAACATTTGACCCAAGAAAAATTTAATTTAATTTCAGTATTAAAGGGTTTGCTGGGAGAAACTTTGACAGAAAATGCAAAGGCTCCAAGGATAAGAAATAACAGAAAGCATTTTGCTAAACCAGTGAAATTATAAATATTTAATACATGACTCATGGGAATTACATCCATGAATGATGGATACTGCAGAGGCTCTTGTCCATTTGTAGAACGGGTTCAGCAGTACAGGGCCTTCTAGTCTACTAGTTTTCTGTAGCTTCTGGAAATAATAACTCACAAATTTTTCAACAGTTTTATCTGATTCATCTATCATAAGTACTAGGAAACAACAGACTTGATATTAGATCACTGCTGGCTTTTAAAACACAGCCTCATGGAAAACAGCGCTTTCAGAAACCAAAAGCTGATTTCACTTCTGGACTGAGGAATTGTCTCTGGATTAACAATCCTGGCCACAGTGCTTTAATCCAAATGGGACACTTACCTCTGAAAGCCAGCAAAAAGCACGAGAGGGGCTCAAATATGGAATATTTGATTGGATACTGGTTATCTAGGAGAAGATGATGTTGAGTTCCAGATTTGAAGTGTGTTGAAAAGTTTGGGTTGCAAGTTTGGAATAGATTGGCTCAAAGAAGAAATTCGGTTTAACACAGAAATGCAACTAGTTACAGGCTATGTATGAGCCACAAAAGGGAAAGGAATATCAGTGTCCTTTCAAATTTGCCATGAAACTGCTGTACTAAATCAAATTCCCTGATTTCTCACATTCTATACTGGTGAGTATATAAGAAACCCCTCAGCAACTCTGAGTGGCAAATGCTACAACGTGCTCTTTTTTTTTTCATTTGTCCCCTTTCCCCATCCTGCCTTTGCAATAATCTGTTCCCCAACAGCACAATTCTTGTGCAGAAAAATTCCAGCAGAAAAATTCCAGCAGAAAAATTACTAACGTCTTCTGTAACACATATTTCTGGGATTATTAAGGAGGTTTCTGATGTACTCTGCCCATGGCAGTGATGCTCAAAGATGCCCCATCTCAAACGTCCCTGACATCTCTCCCATTCCACAGTCCTGAGTCCTTCATTCCTCATGCAGGGAAACTGCCCATTTTCTTTCCCAGTGGTACGGACCCACAATCACCACCTCACCAAGTGACCAGCAAAGCAAACTGGTTGGCACAAAAAGGGAAGAGAAGCCTTTTAAGAAAGGTGACCTGTCTGTCAATGACTTACTCTGAGTTCTCAGAATGTGACTTATGGGCCTGAGGATACCTATATCTTTTATTTTCTGGGGAAAAAAGAATCACAAACTGAGTGATGAAAGCATGTGCATCACAACTTTCTCTTAAACTCTCACTATAGGAAATACCACTTCTCTTTCTCTCCCACATTTTTTCCTGTTTACCCTGGCCTTACCACTGACACATCTACCAAGAAGTCAGAAATGTAGGTACATTTTGATTTCATCTTTTGATGACTCAAACTCCTATTTCCCCTGATGGCTTTTTCCAAAACACACTTGGGAGGTTCTTCTCTATTCTTGATGAAGTTCCACCTTTTACTTAAACACTGGTGCCCAGAGGAAGGAGATAAGGGTTCCTCTGCAAACCCACTGTCTCAAAATGCCCAGTGAAAAGGAGCACTCTGCCATCTCCTCCCCTTTCTGGGGGCTTCAATGCCTATGTTTTCCCCAAGCATGCCTCATGAGAGCTGTATAATGGAGGGTCAGGGATGTACCCACATTTCACCTCCATGGGAGTGACCTACCTGTTGGGTTACAGAGTCCTGCTCTTCTCCCCCTCCCACACTCAGTGAATCAAAAAATGCATAAACAAGTAGCTCAAAGTCACGTGTGGATACTGCCTCACTGTGCTCATGTCTGTCTCTTGCTGGCCCTGTGAGTCACAGATCAGTTCCATCCTCATGAGAAGGGAGGAACAAGCCTTCCTCAAGATTCCTACACACACCAACTCCTGCTTAGTCTCCTCTACCGACTGACAGGTTAGACAGTGAGGAAAAACAGTGTTGGATCCCTCCAGGCAAAGGAGAGGGAAATAAACCATCTCTTCTCTCACCATCTCTCCCTCAGTGAAAGCTTCAACCTCTGGATAACAGAGATGGATTCAACAGGATTGACTGTATATATTTTAAAGGAAACCAGTGATTATGAGTTCATTTAGTGCAGGGCCTGAGTGTGCAGCTGACTGCCATGTCATAGATGGAGGGAACACCTCACCTGTGAAAACCAGCAGCGATGAGACATCCCTTCATACTTATCCATGTGCCCAGCAGTGCCTCCAAGCAGAACTGAGCACCTCATGAGCTCAAAGGTCAGGAATGCAACCATCACCAGAAGACACATCAAACACAATAGATATTTTATTGGTTTAATTTCTAAGGAAGTTAAAAAACAGATGAAAGAAGACTCTCTACAATTTATGAAGAATAATCACATTTTTTATGCAGTGCTTCATTTTGATTTGGGTGTAATTTTGACAGAAAGGTGACCTAAAATTTTTATTATATTTTGAAGGATACCACTGAAAGTATAAAAATCATAAACTAATCTGAAATATTATAAACAAGAGTTTGGAACTCATAGAAATATGGAATATCAGAAATCACAGAGCTCAGAAACTTCTCCTAAAAATGCTGATTTCTGTTTTCTGATTTCAGCCTCCTGGCTATTATTAGAGCTTGTAACAATCACCATTTTTACTTTGAGATTTGAGAAGGAGCTAAGTCTCACAGAGAATGGAATGTGTCTGAATAATTCATTGCAAGTAAATAAGGATTTGGTTTCCAAATATATAGGGGACTTTCTACATATTGCACTCTGGAAATACTGTATTAAGTACATTTATTATCCACATAAGGCAAACATATATGTGCAATTATTCCAAAGATTTAATTTTGCAGTAATTGGAGTATTTAGATCAAAGAGCCTACATTCATATGAAACAGTCTTATTTTCTATATGATTGGAAATTTAAGAAATAAACCCTCATAGAACATATACTTCTTTTATATAGTGTTTCAAAGTGTTTATGTCCCTTTTGCATCTGCAGTCCTCGGGGTTGCACTATGCTAAACTTCTTCTTCCTTTGGATTATTTTTTCACATTATGGAGGGGATGTTCTTTCTGCAAACTTACAGCAAAGTGCATGCCATTTAAAAGTGACTCTTCGTACTTCAAGATTTTCTGCAGAGTTTTGGCACTGAGAAGAATTTGTCTTCATCGATGGAAAGACATATCAGTACTGGCGGGAACACTTCACTTACTAGAAGGGAAATATTATCCTTTATTTAGCTGAAAGATTCCTTATATATCTTCCATCAATCTGAAGTGTTGTGACATTTCCTACCACTGCACCACAAGGATGTTCCTTCTGGGAAATGCACAGACTATACTAATGAGTACGTTCATACATCAGAGAAAATCTTTCTTTTCCCCCTGTAAAATGGCAAAATTATTCTTGATCTAATATTACTAAGCCACAGCAGAGAGAATGTGTAATTGAGTGTAAATAATAGGTTAAAATGACCAAGCATTATATTTTTAAAGTCCAAATCCTCTCATTCATACTTATCATACATTGCATTATGGATATTCACAAACAGTATTTGTCAAGCCACTGTGTACCAAAGTGACTTATTTTGTACTAAATGCAATAATGAGTGAAACAGAGCTTTTTGAGGTTGCTTTAAATTTCCTTTTCTAACTTTTGTGCCATTTTAAACAAATGACACAGTGGGGAGGTGAAGAGGACAGAGCAGAGCACTAGAGATCACCGAAGGTCAGTATACAACAGGTCTCTTCATATTAAATCTGCTAGAGAAATCTGCTAGATAAAAAAAAAATTTCTACCCAACAAAGCAATGCTCTGCATAACAGAAAGGCAAAGAGTGAAGCAGTTAAAGAGATTTAGATACCAGGAAACTGCTTTTCAAGGTTCCAAAAAAAGCCTGCTCATTACAACCTCAGATAATTGACTATTAGAGAGATAAACCCCCTGCTTTTCAAAGCAGGCATCAAGGAGCAGACCTTGGCCTCTGAAGTGGAAAGTACAACTCTCAAAACTGATTCTCGGTTTACATACATATGAAAAACCTCTCTCCATGTATTTTATGGCAGATTGTAAGAATCAGATAACGTTTCTTCTCATTTCCATTACAAAGCTCTGCTGAGAGACTGTTCCAGCTGAAGTGAGTAAAACCAGTTCTTCAAAAGAACAAAAGAAAAAAGAAACCATTATACATTAAAAAAAAAAAGAAAGAAAAAGAAAAAAAAAGGAAAGTGAAAAAGAAAAAAGAGCATTTTTTGAATTCTGATTTGTGCTCTGGGTGATAAGCTTCCTTTTTCCCATTCTGTGCTCCTCTGTGGGAGTCGCTCCTGTTTCAGAATGACTGTTTGACCAACTCTTTCACAAATCCGCCTGCCTCCCTCCGGGGATATGCTCAAACAACTCAAGGATTGCTTTAGCCAGAAGCACTTTCACACAGCTGGAGCCAAAATTGCCCCATGGAAGATCTAAATCATATTGGATAAGAGTTCTGATGGTGCTTTTAGCGGGGTCAAAATTTCACTTCCCAGATGGCAATAGAGCAGCCAATCTAGGAGAATTTTGTCTTCCAGGAGAACTTCCTGGAAGCATGAAATCATCTCATAGCTAGCTGGACACATGTTGAGGGTCATAAAACACCTGGCCCCAATGTATTCAGTCTTGATTTACACAGACTTTCCATGTGGGTTTTCCTCTTTGCTCCGCAGCTTCCTTTATTTATTTTTTGTAATTTTCTCAATAATTGATATTTCAGACTAGGTCTTAGGTTTCAGACATTTGCTCTCAGAAATCAGGAAGCATGAGTCTTGTTTAGGAGCTTCCAACAGCTGTTTAAGAAGGGCATTATGAAATGAACAAAGGTTAAGAAAAAAGAATACTTTGACCTGTTCATGATGGAGAAGCACCCAAACTTTCAAGAGTTCCTTTAAGTGGCCATTAGAGATTGCTGAGGATAAACAATGTTTGTATAGAAAATTACTGTATTACTTAAAAAATCTCTAATTAGAAATAATGTGCCAGCATTCATAAACATATAAGGAAACAAGAGTTTGGAACTCATAGAAATATGGAATAGCTTGGGTTGGAAGGGACCTTACAGATCATTTAGCTCCAACTCCTCTTCCATAGGCAGGGACACCATTACATAAAAAAATCCCAGGGAAGACATCATATAAAATAAATCAGATGGAAAAGTAACAAATGGAAGAGAAAGAAGTTGAGAACAACCTAATGGAATTCCTACACAGGGAACGTGTTTTGCAAATGGCATCCTGAATCCTCATTATCTTTGTGCCTTGTTGGCATCCTCACACACTACTTCTGGAGGGGGAGACACAGATTTCCCAATAATTCCCTCTTTTCCATTGTATTCAGACTGTTCAGTTTCCTTTTGGAAAAGCTGAATGCACTGCTACCCTCATGCCACTCTCTCACTGTTCTCTTCCCACCCACATTGTTTCTAAAATATGTCTTGCATCCTCTCTCCTAATTGGGGTTTTGACAAAGCAGTAGAAGGAAGTAGTATATTATTGTGTTTGCTTTCCTTCATTGAGATGTGGCTTTCTGACAACAAAGTTGGGCTTGTTTTGGGAGTCATCCACCAGTAAGACTTGATCAAACCTGTTGCATCCTGAAGCAATTGTGCAAAATAGAGTTATGGCTGCTGCAACCTAATCACAAGCGAAAACATGTAGGTGAGCTGTAATTATCAACAGTTTTGGCATCTGATAACATTTACAGCAAACAGAAAATTACCAGAAGCAAATGAGTGGAAGCTTTTCTTTGTTTTTGAGTAACTGACTACTGAGTTCTTGCTGTAGTTGCATAAGAATTTCATCTCCACCAGAGAATCTATCCTGAACATTTTTCTTCACTGGATGTCGGAGGCTGAATTTCTGTATTCTCCTTCAGCACTGGAAGTACTTGAGACCCAACTGACAAAATATTTGAAAAGGATGAGAGCAAGGGCTGGTTCATCAGGTATACACCAAAATTTGTCTGAAAGAAAGCAAAATATTTATTAAGATGCGACACACATTAGAGTAATCAAATCTATAGAGGATGTCACAACCCAGATATGTTTAGAAGAAAAATATTGCTTTAAGAATAAGAAGGTATGTACCATGTCCATGTAATTAAGAACACTCTTAACTCATTAATTATAATAGAGTGGTAAACAAAAGCTAATGCCATGCTGTTCAAGAAGAATAGCTTAAGTAAGTGGATAAATACCACAGTATTTCATCATGAGTTCCATAGTATCATATATGTAATTCACACTCCCTCACAATCTTGTTATATTTAATGTCTGCTCTGGCTCATTGACAAATACAGTTAATGCACTGTCACAAACAAAGGCTCTGCAGCATGGGAACACTGGTATGTTCCAACAGTGAGGAAATCTTGTGTCTCCTACCATGAATTATTCGCTTTGTTAACAGAACTTTATTCTGCCTAGTCTCTGTGAGTTTCCCTTCATTTGTATTTATGAATATTTTAGTATCTTTTACAAAAAATATTCAGAAAGTTTGTTTTATTGTTGCTCCCACTTGTTAAGTGTCATCATCTGTGAATCCATCCTGCATAAGCATAGAAATACTTAAAATATGTCATTGGGATACATTGGGAGTAATAAAGAAAAGAAGAATGAAATATCCACTTTGCCCACTGACCATGCAAACCTCACAGGCACCAAAGACTTCATCTGAGTGTCTGCATTCTTATATGAGGTCTTGATTTCAAGCAGTTGAGTGTTACAGTTGTGGGTGTGATCTGGAAATATCACAGGAAGAGACTGGTGTGGTTTTGTTTTCCAGAAGTGGAGAATTTAGAAATATGCAAGAAAAAGATTTGTCATCTCATGACAATATTTTCCAAAGAATTAGATAATAGTTAATCAAAAAACATGTCAAGTAGGAAAAAAGAAACACTGAAGAACACCATGTTAAATTGATAACAGATTTTTAGACTTCAGAAAGTCTTTGCTCTTTAAACTAAGAACCTTGGGAACCCAATATTAATTTTCTTGTCTCTTTTTGCAGGTTTCAAAAAAATATTTTGCTTTGGTAGACTACAGCCAAGTACAAGTTATTATAAAGTGTAAAGTAAATAAATAAGCAAACAAAATTACTTAAAATTCTATTATCCTTTTCTATTTCCTGATTACATTTACTGCCAATGTTCAGATCAATGATCCTGAAGTTGAGTGAATTACATTTAGAGCAGGTTAAAAAAAAAAAGTAGGTAAAAAGCATTGCAATAAAGAAAAAAAAATAGATTAATTTAAGGGAGCATATTTCACAGACTAAATATGAAGGCAGTATGTTGTCTCCTATTCTTGCACTGTGTAATGAAATAAAGATGCAGCAATGAGGTAACACAGAACAGTTCTTAGTCTTTGAAGAATTCATGAGAGGTAAAGTTGAGACCTACTCTCAAGTGAGAGGCTGTAAAGCAGAGATCTAACCAAACATGGCCTCAGACCCCGAATTTGGGTATTTCTGTTTCATTTGTAACATCAATGAGAGAAATGGGCCCTGAGCTTAGGTATTTTTGGCTACCTCTGCTATTTCTTCATCTCACTGGCATGTGACACATAGAGGGCATGAGCTGGACCCACCAGGCCTATCCTACTGCTGGCACTTTCTGGGTACCAGAGGCTTTAATGGTGTCAGCGCTTGGTGGACACAGGGTACATCCTTGTGGTCAGTGTTCTAAAGCTAATGCTGAGGAATTACTGCAGCACTGAAAGATCCCAGCCCTCCGGCACAGTGACTGTTGGATCAATCATGATGCTGTAACATTAGTAACTGTTTCATTTAAAACATGAAAGTACACAGTATTATTTTTCCATTTTTGCTTTTCTCTCATTTGTTAACAAGTTTCTCTACTGGCATAAATGATGTATTTCTCAGCCTTATGGTTAAAAAGATGGATTCACCTCGTATACCCTAGTGCAAAAATGGACAGTGACAGTTGCCATGATTTAGTTTCTTTAAAAAATCAGGCAATTATAAAACAAATATTGTAAAATTAATACTAGTTCATGCTACACCACATTTCACACAGGAAGGAATTTTATAACTCTTCCATGCAAATGAACTTATGTGATGCATGAGAAGTTATTTATATTTATTGTATTGTCATCTTGATGAATCTTAAAATGAGACTAAAATAAATCTGGGCAGATTGTTCACTGTGAAGAACTTAATTTACCAATTTTTGTTATGAAAATCATTTTTTTTTAATGCATCTTAAAACATTCAGAATTACTTAAGAAAACACGCCTGAATGCATCTTGTCTTCAGGAGTTCTCAAATACTGTTTTAATACTGGTTCTTAGTATTTTTTCTTCTCCAATTTGGCATCTAAAGTCTCAGTGTTTTTTCAGTGGGTAATGCTTAAGGAGTTTCCAAGGTGATGATATAGTCATGGTATACACATTTTAGTACAAATGCCTGTTTGGAATTGCCAACTTTCTTTTTTTTTTTTTTTTTTTTTTTTTTTTTTTTTTTTTTNTTTTTTTTTTCTGGTGAATGTTCTTAAACCAAAAATTTAGCCTGTGATTTCCAGAAGTGGATTTAACATCTTTTAAGGAAATTTCCGTTTTATCAATAATTACAAATAATGACTCAGCAAGTACTGATAATAGCAATCATACACACACCCCTGCCAAGCAACCACAAAAGCTGCATCTGCCACTTCAGCTCTGTTTCAAGAGAAAAACCAAAATTTAGAAATCAGTCCTTCTCAATTTCTGATGAAAAATGAGGCTTTCAGATTCAGAGATTACAGCCTGCAGAGTTACTACAGTGAACTGCATAATCTCTGCCTGCTGCTGCTACCTTTTCCTGACTTCAAGGGCATTTTATTCTACATATAATCTTCCAAGAAAACACCAAGAACTAGGCAGGGAGTGCAAGACTGTGAGCTCTGTGGCTTTATCTGGCAGTAGAAACTCTTCCCAAAACTGTAAAATATTACAGGGAAAAAAAATTAAAGCTTCTTGATTAGGAAAAAGCAGACCACTTCACTGCTGGGAGAAACAGAGAGAACATACATATTCTTGCCAACAGTGAATCATATGATAGTCATCCCACTCACTTAAAGGAGGAACTATGAAATGCTATCATTCTTGCATGTTGTTTCAAGTTCATTTACTGGATCAACAGTAGTATACTCTGCTCAGAAATTCACTGACAGAGAAATACCCTGTGTGCACTATTCCCTTTTGTAAGACAGAAACCTGAGAGGCGACATTTACCAAAGGCCTGAGGTGAGATGCCTTCGAGCTACAGCTCCTCAAGAATCAGTTGACACAGACTAGAACCTGGTAGAGAAATACCCTGCTAGAATGTGCAACAAGCACAGAAATCATACTGCATGCTAATACTTAGCTTTGGATGGATGAGTTCTGGATTTTGATCCCAGATGTAGCTCTCAATTGCCATATCCCAGCAAATAAATTTACCTGTCCAGGTCTGATTATTTATTCATACAATAACATAACCTCCCCATCATCCAAAGATTTGTGAGATGCAATTATTAAAATTGATTTTTTAATGTAATAATGTTTTATTAGCTTTAGATTTACTAGAACCTAAAGCCTTACAAAATAAGGGAGTGGAAGTACTCACTTTTGACATGCTGATTTTTCATATTGGAAAAAAGGGATATTTTTAAGCTGGTGTCAATAAAACCCCATATTGTTCTGTTGAAAATATCTGGACTATAGAATGTTTCCTTAAGAACTTTTCCTTTGCTCCACCTTAAATAAACGCATTTTCCAGTTCAGCCACCACTGAGAAAAGAGAACTGTATTATTTCGGAGGCCTATTAATTACAACAATCACTGTTCTCACATGTTCCAGATATTTGAATGAAAAGCATTGCATGGTGTAAAGCCCTGCATTACTATGAAAATTATGATAATGATGCATCAGATATGAGAGGTCATTTTCTATCCTTGCTAACATTTCAGTAAGGAATCCAAAGGCATGGCATCTAATTCTGCAGGGAAAGAAGCTCTCCCAAGGCACAATGAGACACATAAAGGAGGATCAACAGCCCCCAGGAAAAAACACAAGCCTTTTAGTGTATGAAGGCATGTGCAAACATAATGGATTTCCCTTGATGTGCTACTATCCATACATTTAGACCAGGGCAGACTGCTAATGCAATAATTCCCTTTGCTACCTTGACAGCAAGTCCCAGTTTATAGCACTGTTGCAAATCTTCCCAGGGCTTCCGTTCTCATTAGTGCTAAGCGGCATCTGCAAAACACCAAGGAGAAGCAGGAATTCTGTGCTCTCCCTCTTCCATCCGTGTGCGTTTTGCATCAGGTGGTGAGCCATGTGAAACAGCATGTGGCCATTTGCCTAATGGAGTTATCTAACCTTTCCTAATCTCCTGCAGTAACAGACAGCACTCTGTCACATGAGGAGGGCTCATCTTTCCTTTCCAGTCAAAAATTACAGAAGGAATCCTTTATGAGTGTTTCCTCAAAACGCAGAGCTCAAGTTCACTTTATAGAGGTGTTTACATTTTATGTCAAGCAATGACATGAAAGGTGTCATAAAAAGTAGCTGGCAAGACTTCAGCACCGTGATTTACATTTATCAGGGAAGATGCAAATTGCTTGTGTGGCTAGTTACAGTAGCTGGTTCCGATTTTCAGCTGCAATCTATGTATGCAAAGGCTCCATCTTTCAGTTTAAAGCACCAGATTCTCAGAGTCTCAGAGGAATGGAGAAAACCAGGATTTTAGAAATAAATATTGAACTACCTCTTACAAGCCTTACATTATTTAGCTCATTATTGAATTTCATTGGCAGTGCTGCTATTTGGGCTACTTGTTTGATAAATTTCAATGTAATTTTTTCAGGTTGGTGTTCTTGGAAAAAACCAAAATAAAATAGTAAATATTGACATCTGGCTCTCTTTTCTATGTGCAGTACCTTTAATGTTTTGGCAAACAACTTGCTACAGCAGCATTCCAAAAACCTGGGAAATGATCCTAAATCTTATTTTTCTGCAATAGTTTTTTTTTTGTAGTTTAAATTAGATTATTGACAGATAGGAGCAAACACTGCTGAATTCCTTCACTGAATCTGCATCTGATTAAAAAAAAAAAGAAAATGAAGTCTATTAGATGACTCCTTAGCAGAAAAGCACATGGTAGAGATATGAGTCACCAAAGGATTAGCTCTGCAATGTAACACAGTCACATGAACTTGCTGTTCTTCCTCCCCACTGTGAACTGTGAAAGGTTTGGATCAATGTCCTCTCTTAGGTCTGCTGAGCACACTAAAAATGCCGTAATCCTTCCTGGGTGCTGTTCACTGATAATCAGCTGGGGCCCATCACCCCAGAGGTGACCTGCAGGAGCGATGACTTCTGAGGTCTTCTCAGACCAGACCAGGCAAAGCTACCAGTTCAAATTCTCCCTTTCAATTTTCAGCTAAGCCAGAGCACTCACCCTTACACAGAGCAGGGCACGCTCACAAGACTCCATCTGCCAGCAGCACTGAAGGCTGGGGAAAAAATAAAAAAAGGCTGAATGCCTTTGCAGCGTGAATATTCAGGCAGCTGAAGGAGAGCAAGTACTCACTCCCCCGCGCTGATCAGCAGTGCCTGCCTTGCCTTACTGTGCAGCTTTTATCAGGCGCCAGCTTCTTCTCCAGAGGATGGATTGCTCTCTTTGCTTTAGTCCTGTTTGAATGAGCCACTTGGTTCTAGCAGTGCATCAAGAAAATCTCTTCATTGTGGAGTTAACCAGAATGAAAGAAGAGGTCATTTGCTGTGGGAAACATGCAGAAGATGCTTTGCCTCTCCTGACAATCTGCAGCCTGAGTAAGGTTTTGTTGCCATTTTCTAGCTGAGTATAGAGTGCTTTCTTTCTACAGAGGTTTCAAGTCATAATCCAGTAAAACCCATATGGACAGAAAAAGTCCTCTGCATATTACACCTCATGTGGCAGCAGGAACCATCCCTGTCCCGAGTACACAAATGTGCTCTGAAGCGTCCCAGATGCTGCAGCTGTGGTGCTCGGAAAGGGCCCTTGTCCTCAGGCTACCCAACGTGGCCAGGAGCTCATCTCACAAGGGCCCATGTACTGTGGTGACCTGGAGCAGAGCCTGCTGTGCAAGCCTAAGTCACCTCAGGTCAGCGGGAACTTGTGCCTGGACAGCCGGCCCTGCCTGCGCCTCTCCCCAGCTCACTGCACCGGGCTGGCTCCCACACGAAGCCAGAGGAGCTATTCACCAAGGATAACAGCCAACGAAAAGAAAGCCCTTTGTTTGTTTAATGAGTCACTGAGACGAATCAATTTATTAGGTTTTCTTCTTTTTTTTTGTCCAAACATAGAATGCAGTATTTGTAACTTGTTTGTTCATTGTCTGGTTGAATGATTTTCAGCCTATTTGTTATTGCTCTGGTCGGTGCTGTGCCGTCTCTGGTGTTTGGCGGGTACTGGCAAGGCTCCCGAGCCCCGACTGCCTGAAACACTCGAACAACAGAAGCTTAACCAACAGGAAGCAATGAATTTTGAATAAGGATTTTCAGCTAAATAAATACGTATGAGGAGATTTGTGGAACTGTCTAGCCATCATCTGAGTGCTCTCAATTCCAAGAAGCAATGCAGCCTTAGGAAGCAGAACCTCAAATAAACACCTGTATTTCACACTTACTTTCTGATCACTTTCCTAATCCACTTTGACTATATTCACATCTGCTCTGTTTTTCCTGATAACTAATTTCTCAGGGTAAGAATAAAATTTAGTATTACATGCCAACTGTATAATTTCAAACAATTTCTGATTTTTCAGCATATTTCCTTTCTTAAAAGACTTCAGTCCATCAGCTTGTATTTTTAAGACCAAAATAAACACACTGTAAAGAAGTACATACTGAAGAAAAGCAAGCACAGTTAAAACTAATGCATATTAATAGTCCATTTCTGAATAAAAAATGTATTGAACATTTTATAGAAATAAACCATGCCATATCTGGGTTGTAAGTGCATCCTCTTTTCACAGAAAAAAAATCCAAATGGTAACAATTTACCTGTGGATGTTCTCTCAGCCGATATTTCACTACCCATGCAATAAAGTCACTATATCTTTCATTACAGCTATTTTGAAGTACTGTACTGACCTTTCTACCTCTGGCAGCAGACAGGGACTGCAGAATTTCTTTGTTTCGTTCCCCAGACTGTTGATCAATGCAGATTATTTGACATCTGCTACACGGACCCACAACCTGAAATTTTAGTTAAAGAAAGTTCATGGCTGTTTATCAAAGCAGTATTGCATTGAACAGTACAAGCTTCCGACCATCATAATATCTTAAACACATACCCTTTGCATACTTTTCCTGTGGTTTTTCAAGCTTTCATTATGTAAAAGGTCAAGTCTGTTCACCTAATGTAGCAGGTCTACTAGCAAAAGTCTCACTGAATTTTTAATTCGCTTTTTTCTTTTCTTAAAGAAAACTTTCTCAGAGACAGAATCTGAGAAATACCAGACATTTGTATTTCCTGATGGCTTCACTTCTGTGGGTTTGCAGGGCTGCTTGCCCAAAGAACTGAATACAAAATTAAGGCAATGCCTCAGGATTCAATCCAAGGAGGATTTTCTTGGGACTGTTTTAGTGCAGCTGAAATGCACAATATATTTCTTATATGCATGGCACTTTTAGATATTCAGAATGTAAAACATTTAAATATACAAGTTTACCTAATCAGAAGAAATATTTCATCCTCTATCATCTATTACACATGATGATAACATCATATGTAATTTTTCTTGAAGTTAATTGTTGTCTGAACTAAAGTATGGTTTTAGGAAAAAAAAACCAAACAAAACCAAAACACAACAAAAAACCCCCCTGCAACAAATTTCCTCTTAGAGCTCTAAAATGCAGGAGGAGGATGACATATTGCACTTTCACTTAACACTGCACCCTTAACTTTATCAAAGCTGTACATTACAGAAATTACATCTTACAGTATCCCAGAATACACAATCTAGTTTTGTAAAACATGCCATGAATTTCAAACAGGGCAAATAATTAAACTTTACACTTCAAACATTTTATGTGCTGATCTGAAGTGATGTTTCAGGTTTTTGAGATGCATCTAGACTGCTTGTATAACTCTTCAGCATAATCATCAACACCAAACATCAGCTCTTTAAGAAAATAATTTTCCGCAGCTCTTTTTTTTTTATTAGAAGAACAAGACAGAGAAGTAAATATTTTTTCCCTGCTTTACTTTGTTCAACAGCTTCTACCATTTTTGTTTCATAAAGAAGCATTAACATAATTTCTACTATTACTACATCAGTATCTGAAAAAGAACCTAGCAGAGATGGGAAAAGGCAATGCAAGCCTTTCTTGCATAAGCCTTTTTACTTTTGCTTTGTATTCCTAAAGTATATCAATGCCAGAAATAGGAATGCCTTTTATTTTGTAGTTTTACAGTAACTTATCAACAGGATCTTCAGCTGAACTCTCCAGTGTAACTCCAGCCTCCAACAAGCTATACACTACAGGTTTTATCCTTTGTGTTCCTCCTTTCTTACTTACAGGATTTTTTTCCTCAATTTTCTGTAACTCATATTGCAGCTTACTGATCAAAGTACACATAAGAAGAGAACAGATAAGCAATATTTGCCACCCTTGCTGAAAATGTTTCTTACAGCATGCTGACCAGAAGGAAAAAGGAGTGATGCCTATCACATCTTCTAGATTTGACCTTGGTACTCCTGTCATTCATACTTAAATTAGAATCTCTAGGAAAACAATGAATAAGCCACTTTCACATCCTAGGCAAAGCATCCTCAAATACATATTTCATAACTCTTGGCCAGACAAATTCAGCAGAACATTTAATACAAATGTGCATCATTCCCTTAGGTGTCATGTGTAGCTTTTACAGATTCTTTGTTAAGAGTTTGTCTTGAAAGAATGTATTTACAAACAAGGCCTGACTCTTCAGAATTTTCCTTACAGTACAAGGGACATTATGTTGTTAGCTATGATATGAAGCACAACATACCAAAAAACTCTACCAGGCTTGAATTAGAAATATTCCTTGAGTGAAGACTAAGATAAGATGTATACAACAGAGGGCAACAGACCATGAGTGTTCACTTGAATTCATGTCTGGTCTTTTGGCAATCAATTGCTTGATTTGCAGTAATGTGAAGTTACATTTGGACTACTGTGCTTTAACAGCAACAAGTATTTTCTGATGTATCTGCTGTAAACTCTGCCTCAAAAAACTTGATTGCTATTTGGTTCAGATAGATAAAGATAAGAAACGTCATGAATTATGAAATTCAATTAAAGTGTGGGGAAATATGGAAAATCTCTTAAATATATTGAAGTATGTTTGCCACAGGGCACATCATTTTTTTTTGACACACTTCATAAATTTCACCTGCACAAAGCGTGCTACCCATATTCTATTCAAAGCCTTGCAAAAACTGGTTTGTCTCTAGGAATCAAAATGCTTTGTGATACACTGGGAAATGGACAAGAGAGAAAAGGTCACACCTGGAATTGCAGAGCACCTATTGAAATCTCAGCCCACTCTTCCTCTTCAAAGGACTCTGGTGCACTGACAACAATGTTGGCACGGAAACGTCGGATCAATTCCTCTATTTCCAATGGCTCCTTCAATCTGTCTCACAGAGTCAACAGAGCACAAAAAAAAAAAAAATTATTAACTAATTTTGCACTAGATGTTTGTGCTATAAGAATCTGGTGGCTCATGTGATTAGCAAACACTTCTCCAGAACAACCTGGACCAAGTTTTATTACAAAGGCTATGGAAATGGCACAAGGTGTTCAACTGGAACTTGTAACCTCTCAATTATATTATGTAATCCCCTAGGTGGCTTCTTCAGGGGTATAACCTGGAACTGTAGGTATGAAAACATGTAGATAGGTGATTATGAACCATGCACATGAGAAAATTCCCAATTTGTTATCATATGTAAGGCTAATGGTAACAAATAAAAAAGTCTTTTCAGTTAGTAATCATTTGACATATTAAATATTGTAGAAAGAGAAGCTTCTAGAACCAAAGGCAAATAAAATTTTATTCTGCACATGCTGCAATGTCAGAAGGAAAAAAAACAGCAGTTGCTGAAGGTGAAAAAGGCCAGTAAAATAATTTTATGAGAGAATATATCCCTCATATTATTATTATTTGCCTTTGGGAGGCAGAAGATTGCACCAAACGATAGGTGTTTCAAAAAAAATTAATCTTTGTGTGGTGATATCTCCCCCTCTTTACAAGCATTTGAGCTGCCAGAGTGTAGATTTGTGTCAGTGTGGAGAACGTATATGAGACAGAAAGAGCAGCAGACTGCATACAAATATCAGAAATCTTGCTGCATTTTTGAATTGTCATTCTTCACTCTTCTTCTAAAGAAGAACTTGAACAGTACCAAAAAAACCCAAAAAAACCCAACACTGTAAAATTTGCCAGAGGATTCTTTCAGTGCCATTGTTAGTGGAGAAGAACACTTCTTTTTGCATTAGCTGTTAGGGAAGTGAACCATTTTTGATACTCCATAAACTGTAGTCTGATAACTTTGGGATTTGACATCCTACTGTAGAGGGAGAAACCTGGGTAAGCAGTGAAGAGAGGCAGTTCTGTTCCCCAACAAAAAAAAAAAAAAAAAAAAAAAAAAAAAAAAAAAAAAAGAAAGCACATACAGTTTAAAATGTCTCTTAGTTAGAGAAAAAGCATGCAANAAAAAAAAGAAAAAAAAAAAAAAGAAAAAAAAAGAAAGCACATACAGTTTAAAATGTCTCTTAGTTAGAGAAAAAGCATGCAAAATCAAAGTACAGGGAAAACTTCACATCCAGCAGCCTTAGTAGAGGAGGCCTGTTAGGTTGAAAAAAGAAAGAGTTCGGTTTTATTTAAAACAGTCTGGATTATCTTCTCTACCAGACAAAGGTGCATAAGGATAAACTGCCTGTGCAGACTTTCAGTCAAACCACAGGAGCCCAGCTTCACCAAGCCCCGGTGTTCACAAGAGTTCCAGCAGCCTGGGGCTACAAGGTGCAATGGGAAGATGCAAGGTTACAGGTTTTCCCTCAAGATCCCACAGGTAATCCCACGGCTGGGACACAATTTGTAATGAATGCAGGAGGTGGGAGCCAACAGGAAGCGTAGATTATGCCGGTGCTCATACAAACAAGGAGGAAAATAGCAGTTGTGAACATGTTTAATTATGCTGCTGTGCTTCCCAGCTTTGCTGTGGGCTCTTGCAGCTTGGCTGCTGTGGAGCCTCTAGTTTTGAATGTGTTTTGCAAGTGCCTGCCACCCCAGCCTGTACTGGTGGGGGCATCAAAAGCCCCAGTAACCTCAGAGCTGGGTCTGCAGTGTCCTGAGACAGCTGCTGAAAAAAATCTTCAAGCTTCTATTAATCTACCCCTTGTTGCTGAACTCAAAGACTAAAATGCCCCTGCCCCTTGATCTGCCTTCAACCTGCTCAGGCTCACCTCTCTTGCACCTCCCCCAGCCCTCAGAAATGCTTATAATTACTTGGCAACACGCATCTGAGTGAATTTTCATTATTTCTCCTCCCCAAAAACATGCATTGGTTGGATGGAGTGGCAGGCACCTTCATCCTGCAAATCCCAACACGGACCTCTTTTGAAAATCAGTATATTGTGCCAAAGTCAGCCAAAGTGCTTTGGATTTTCACAGCAATGGACTCTGTGATGAAGAATGTGTTACCTATATTTAATAGGTAAACCTGAAAATTCATATTTATATCCTCAGGGTTATATTTCTAACAAGAATATTTGAGCATTGGCCATGCCATAGGGTTTTTCATGGAGGTGACCTGTAATGGAAACACCAGAGAGACAAATGCCTCCAGGTACAGGTAGCCCTCCAAAAGTATGCTGCATTCTAATTTTTAATTGAATTGCTGATTCTGTTCTAGATCACCTTTCAGGAGCCAAGTACAAACTGGAAGACTAGTTTTTACTTATGGAAGATACAAAGTGAAATCATGAAAATGTAATTGAAAATTGAAATTGTTTTGTTAAACTTAGCAGGTTTCCATTAAGCAAAAACAAACCCACATGACAAGAAGCTAAATAATACTTTCTAAAACCCCTCCAATATTTAATAAAGACCCATAAGTGCAGTTCTTGGAAGTACATTGGATAGTTCAATACTTGGAAAGTTCACACACCATGATTTAGTAACAGTGCAGAATGAGGATGCTGTATATCTGAATTTATTTCTCTAGCACCTGGAGAAGGCACTGCACAGAAAAACACATGGAAGGGAGGACACTTCCAACTCATGCTGCAGAGTGGGAAGCAAGATGCTTCTCATTCACCATTGCAGCTCTGTTAGCATCTGGAGTTTCTTTGAAGAAAGGGAGATTACAAGCCTAGTTGTGCTGAAAGATATTAGGTGTAAAATCAGTGAATCCTCTGACCTTGAATGTTTTACTGGAGTTCCTTGTTCTCCTTTGTCCTCACTTGCTGCTCATCTTTGCACTCAAATCCCACATCTGGAAGGTTCCTCACTGAGTCTTACCACAGAAAAAATCCATCCTGAGTAAAGGATGTCTGCAACAAGTGCCCTCCCAAGGAAATGTAACCCAGCCAGTCAAGCCTCACAAGAAGGTATTAATTGTCACTGAGAAAGGGTAGCCAAAACACTGAGAGATGGACTGATTCAAACCTTTTCTACACACCTTTCCCATGATATTCTAAAATTGCCCAACTGTTTTCTCCTAAAGAAGGAAAATCCTTAGACAATGCAAGCTCCAGTGGTCTTAGTGATGCTTCATTCAGTCAGTGGTTTTAAATCCTGAAGCTATATACATATCTCCCTGTAGATATATAGATACATATATTCCTCCTCTACTCAAAGCAGCAATTTTTAATACAGGGGACATGTTTGGTGGGTGACTAAGAAGAGAGAAGATGACTCCAGGAAGAAGCAAGAGAGAAGTTTTGAGAGACAGGAAAAGGGGGCTCAGAGACAAATGTGGTCTGGGGGTGTGAGATGCACAGACATAATGGAGGCCTTGAGGGAAGACTTTTTGTGAAATTTGAACCCTTCTTAGTTATATTCAAGAAATAAAAATTTCCTATAGCCAATACATGAAAATTTGGTTGGTAATGGGTTTGTTACCTTTGAACTATGGACTGACTCAGTGTTTCATTTGCTGCTTCTATCTCCCACTTTTGTATAAGTAAAGCCAAATTAAATTAAGAAATAAATTATTCCAGTCCTGAAAGTACTTTTAAAATATTTCTGTTGTGCATATTTACCCTAAATCTTAATAATTCCCATGGGAGAGAAATAGTTCAGCCAGTAGTAAGACTTTATATTTTTACCTGCCAGACAATTTATGTTGAGAAAACCTATTTATCCTTGTTCTTCTGACAAATAGAAGCTGGCTGGTTCTCAATAATATCTTTCCACCAAATCATTTGACAAAAAATTCATTTAAATTTTCCTAAAGATGATTGGTAGACAGATAATGCTCAAGCGTTTAATCCAAATTTTCAGAAATCACAAAATAATCAGTAATTATATAAGTTTAGTAGCTATATATTTTTTGAATGTTGAAAAGTAACTATCTCTAAATTTCCACATAAAACACCTATATTGGCATCTTATGGCAAGATTCTGGAATCTAAGACCACTGAGAGACATTTGGAGACAGAAGCATCTTACCTTGCAGAAATGTGTTCTTTCAGCTGCAGAATGCTTGCTACATTTATCAGGAGGTATTGTGCTTCATTCACAAGAGAGAGTGAGATGTTTGTAGCAGGTGACAGACCTAAAAGAAACCAATCCAAGATGCTAAAATGATCATAAAAATTAGTAATTTCACCTCATCTTTCCTTTGACCTCTTACTCATTCTCATTACTACTTTATTCCTTGGGTTCCAGACACTAAGGAAATATTCCAAGGATACCCTCAAAACTTCAAACAATAGTGATGCAATGCAGTTAGAAATTGAGATAGAGTTGAGATTTTACCAAATTTGTAAAATTGTTTACAAGAGCAATATTTATGCATTTTCAATGCTCTTTCAATTTCAGTGCTCTTTCAATTATTTTTATCATGAAATTCAGTATCTGAATAAATTCTTTGATTCTTAGATTTTTCAAGACCATTTTACCAAATGGTCTTTGAATTTCCAGACAAAATTATGGTCATGATGATAACTTCTCCCCCCTACTGGTGCATCTGCATATTTTCACCGAACTTAACAAGTAGAAAGGTAGCAAAAAGTCAGTTTGAGTATAAACATAACAACTTGATCAGTACTGGATAACTGTTTCAGCCTTTATCAGGGTACCTATATTGTGAAGTCTATGAGACTGATGTTTGCATGAGAAATCACAAATATTTTTAAGAATGACAACATACCTTTTGTATTTTTCTGATGTGACTTGTTTTTCACGTCTGAACTTTGTCTTATCAAGTGACATGGACGACCAAGAAATGTAGAGAGCCAGCCAGCTATTCTTTCTCCACAGTCATATGTTTTTACCCTATTACAAGAAGAGAGGAAGTTTAAATTTGATTTCCCAAACATTAATTTGCAAAACAAAAGTCAAATTGCAAAGATGTTTATTATGCTTCCTTCAGTACAAAGTACAGAATCCATATTATCTGATGAATGTCTGATGTGAAGCTATGCATGACTTTAACTCTCCATTTCCTCAACTTTACTCTGTTCCCCCTGAAGTCAACTTTCACAAGATCTAATTTAGTTTAGTATGGAAAATTACTGTGGAATAAAGGATTAATCATAACACTGAGGACATTGAGTCTGAAGTACAATAAGTGGTTGCCCATATAACAATATTACAATACACTATTACGAAATAGTCACAGTCTGGTCTGTACTGTTTACTAAAAACAAAGAGGAATGATCTGAGTTCATTTTAAGATTGCTCAGCTGTGTGTAATTTTTAATGATCCCATCAGGTACAATGATGTTACTTCTCTAATTTAAGTCATGTTAGTACAGACTTTTAACATTAATACACGGCTGCACTAACAGAGGTCAAGTATCTTTCTAAAGATGATTTCCATTACTCATAAAATGTCTAGTGAATTATTCAAGTGGGCCAAAGAATTGCCTTCTTTATCTGGATGTAATCTTTCCTAGAGGGACATTGAAATCACCTCTCTCAATCCAAGAAGGCCACAGATCAGACCACTGGAAATCGATCCTGTTTGACATTAAATTTCTTAGCCCTGAGTAAACTTAATGTCAATCTTCCAAAATCCAGACAAGTAGTTTAAATGAATGGTCTGGGTCTCACTCACAGAAAATGGGAAGAAACAAGTAGTTCCCGTCTATATTAGACCCCAGGATGGGATGACTCTCACCGTGAGAATGTTCAACTCTCTATTGACTACAGAAAGAGATTTGACTGATATCTAACTTTAAATGTAAGAGGAATGTGAATTCTGATTTAGGGAGGATTCCTATAGTAAGGAAATTGAAGTAGTCATGTTCCTATTCTCACCTTGATGTTACACCTTGCCAAAGAACTTGATCTGCATGGAAGCCATCTGCTTTGTGAAACAAGAAAACAGCTACTTGCAGCAAAAGGTGCTAAGCCCCAGGATCGAGAGGAAGTGGCTTGGCTTTACAAAATGCTCTGTAGGATTCAACTGAATTACAGAGGTACAAAGCCAGCAGAAGTGAAACCAAGGAGGTTCTATAATCCCGCATGGATCGGGTATCTCTTCAGCACTCGTTCTGAATTTTGAATTATGGTGCAGCTCTGCATCCCTCTCCCCACTCAGAGTAAACAGATGTTAATCACAGCTGTATCTAGCCAGTGATGCCCTAGAACTGCAATGGTGTTCTGGTATGAGTATGAGATGCAGGCACTGTGTCAAGAAAGAGGCCAAAAGGTCCACATGAGATTTCTCAGTCTGAACTGTGCCCTTGCCTGCCACTGTGTTAGGGAGAAGGCTGTTAATGAGAACACATGAATCTTCCATGATAACAATGCAGGTCAAAAAAATTCCTCCAATGTTTTTTCCCACCTTCACACAGGTACTAAGTGTGTTTAAAATCTCTCCTGAGCCAATTGCCTCTGGCAGCCTGTTGGAAATTAATGTTGTATAAATTAGGAAGAAATTTTCCCTCTTTTTATACATTTATTGTTTTGAGCCACAGCGGCTGGTTTAGAGATTCACCATATATATGTATACCATTCTTGATATTTCATCAAATGTCACTGTGTAGTTTTTGTATTCTAAGACTCCAGTGTTTTCAAATTGCTTTCCCTTATTGTGAGACCATTTTCTGAGCAAGTACTATCATCTCTTCAAGGTCTTAGTCAAAGTCATTCTGTTGTAGCTCAATTCTACTTGTTTTCTGCTTGTGTTTATTTTTGTGGAGTATAACTTTACATCTGTCAGCATTACATTTCATTTGGCACATGTCAGGCAATTTATAAAGGAGAGCCTATTTCTCTATGATTTTACTTGCTGTTTGCCTTGAGTTTCCCACTCATCTTTCTATTATGTCATTTAGCTTCAGTGCATTACAACTGGTCCCTCTAGCAGGGTAATTTACAGAACAAGAAACAAGGACAGATGAAGTCTGAATATTGATCCCATGGGGTATAATACAACGGGCTCAGTTCACCTTGTTCTTAACTACACTTCTGTCTTCTACCACTGCTACACTTCCCTTGATCTCTTTGATATTGCAACCTGTCAAAGAGGAGGCAGTGTCCCTGCTTATTTCAGTAGAGCAGCAACCTCGAGCATTTAGGGTCTTCTGCAACATCAATCCTATCAACATTAGCTTCTACTTTCATCTGTTCACTGTTAGACACTGTACCAGAAAGCCATGTCCCTCTGATGTGGGCAGCACATGCTGATGGACAGCCCCTGCTGGGATGAAGGCTAACGCTGATGAATTGCTTCAGAAGGGAAATTTGGGCTCATTAAACTTCCGCGGCTGCTGCGAAATTAAACTTCCTCACATGACTGCTAGCAGATTCTACATCATGTACTTTTCTCAGTTATCTCAGTCTAAATTCAGAGTAAGCCAAGAGAACTGGTGAAATAACAGCATCAGAGCACAGAATTAATAAATAGAAAATACACTCACTAGGCATTTCTTTCAAATAAAAGCCTTCTAACAAAGAGTTTTGGTCCCACTGCTCACCTTAGGCACTTTGCAGAAAAGACCCCAGACCACAATTCACCTCCTGGCCTCTTGCAAAGCACCGCTTTTCTCATTATTTTCGGCCCTGGAGGCTTCTCTGCTGAAACACTGGATACTGGCATCAATTCCTATTGAATCTCTGAGCAGTTTCAGAGCCTCATCAATGTTGTTCACTCATCCTGCCTTACTTTCTGTCTTGTTTATTTGCTAGTCACAGTCCACTCTGTGTAATTTCCTTTCATATCCCCTTATTCATTTAGTCCTTTCCTTCCTCCTCAGAACTCTAAAAAGTTTTCCACGAAAACTTCCAATTTGATACAATAAAAATGACACAGTCAGTTACATGAAAGAGAAGCTACAATAAACAGTATGGCAACAAATTTTATGCACACAGAGAGAAAGATAACTCAGGCTGTTTTACAGCCTGTAATAGATGGGTTTACCATGGGGAGGCTAGGGATGAGTCAACACTAAGGGAAGTGGGACAGATGGTTAAAACAAATGACTCTTGGGTGGATTCCACTACCTGAGGAAAATACACTTCTGAGGAAAAGATCCTCTTTATCATCTGAATAGCTAGTAGAAAAGAAGGAGAAGATAATTTTCTGCATGGCTCCATGGGGAAATTGCCAGGTCTTCTGCTGGTTTGTTTATGTGTTACTCAGAGAAGCAAATGTAGAGGGTTACAAAGAATCAGTATACCTTGGTGAAAGGAAGATATAAATCTTTAAGTGCCTCTTTTAGTTAGACTTACCAAGAGACTCATTGAAAAGAAACATAGTAGATAATGCAAATGTACTTTAGGAAAGCACTTGATACACTGCCAATCAGAACACTTAATGAGACTGCGGGAAGTTCTTAGAAAATATGATGAATAAACACTTAAGTTTATGGCTAGGAAATAAATTTATTCATAATGCTATATTCACTGAAGTGGTATGTCTCTTGATTAGAATTAATGTTATTTAACTTACATACCTGCAGCTGAGATTGTTAAGGGGACACTGAACAACACGGGTGGTCAAAACAAAATTAAAAAGGGTTGTAAATATGGAAAGATGTTTATAACTTCAGAAGGTTTTAGTAGTTTTAAATCCATGCAGTATGAAATGGGCAAAACTGCCAGCATCATCACTAATAAATGGGTAACTGAATTCAAGTCCTGCTGACACCTCCAGTTGGCATTTGGAGGTAACCGGAAACACCTTCTCCTTTTCTCATGCTTGGAGCAAGTAAAGAAAAGGATCTCCCTCATTCAAGTGAGGGCTAAGTCAGTATATTGTACTGTCCTTTTTAATTAAAAATTTTACTGTTTTCTATCAGACATGCTGGGCATGCCATCTTACATATTTAAATAGGACCACTCTCCTGGTCCACAAATCATTCATTGATTTCCACCATTTTTTCGGGGACTGCTGTTTGTGTGCACCTCTGTTCACATCCTGAGTGTCACCAGAGTAATTTTCAGCTTCAATACCTCTCTGCTCTCACTTACCTGTGTGAACAGACTTTACTCTCACAGACGACAGCCTCTTTTCCAGTATTGTCTTCTAGTGACACAGATATTGGGTCCATGCCTAGGTGGGCAGAGAGCAAGTTATATTTCAGTTAAAAATTTATGAAGAATGATAGAGTCATGAAAAAAGTTCTTATTTTTGCTCCTTTTCACAGTCACAGTAGCCTCACAAACAGCAAAAAAATTTTTTTTTTTTTCTTCTTTTTGCTAGAATTACATTCTCTGCCGGCAGGTGGCTCCAAATGATAAAACAACGCGCAAAGGCTGCAAATGACCTTGGTACTCAAAGCGTATTTTAAAAATACACAACTTCAGCCTTGAGTAACTTCCTTCACTGTTTATCTCAGGCAACAAAACTGGCACAGAACTATGGCCTCAGCCACAGTTTTTGTTGAAAGGATGGTTCCTCTGACAAGTCAGGAGATTATGTTAAACACTCCAACACTGTCATTCATGTTGGAGTAGAGAGATTGAGTGATCTGAAAGATGAAGGAGGGGGGATGAAAAAAAGAAACACAGTCTGCTCAAAAAAAGAAATATACTATGAGATAAAACTACAATAATTTAAAGACAAATGTATAGAAAATTATGAATGAGACAGTTATTCCCATCTATCCATCTCCAAGTTTAAACCAGCTGAGGATTGCCTGGTAATGATCTATCCTAACACCTTCTCCCACATTTTTCTCATCTTGAACAGAATGAGCCAAAGAGATGGAAAGGGCACTATAGTTTACTAGAACCAAAAAGAAAATCTGTACTGCTTTTCATTCTGTTAATCAAAACCAATAATCTTAAATGAAGAACAAAGTGTTTTACTGTGTGGCTGCAATGAATCCAGTTTTTCCATTAAACTGCAACATATATTAATCAACACTCTGACACCACCCCCCCCATTTCCAAAATTATAACCACACATTTTGATATTATATAGTATTATAAAACAAATAAGAATCATGCTCTACCAGCCCTGTGATATGGTGAAATCAAGTTGGCTTATTTTCTTCCGAAGAATAATGAAATGTAGTTCAGATTCATTATAACATGACTATCAACTCTGTTTCATGCATGTTTTACAAAATAGAAAGTGGTCTACTTCTTTGGTTAATTATGTTAGTATACATCATAACTGAAGACAGAGGGGGAGAAGTTGAGCTCACTAAGGAAAATAATACATGTAATAAATACTTTGAACTACCCTGTAACAACATGATGTTATCATCTTATCGACTAGAACTCTTGGGCTTTGAAACAATTAAACACTGGCATCATTCCTTCTGAAAAGAGGAGTTTGAAATATGTCATCCAACATGCACTCCTAACTGTTCTATCTTTCAAATACTTTCTAAGAAAGGCATACTCACAAAATTTCTTAAAATAGAATTTCAGGGCTCTAAAAAACTTTTATACACCAGCAAGTGTATCACAATTTTATTGAATAGTACACATTTTACAGTGATGTTTAGGTCAGTTAAACATTGTTAATTACAATTTTATTCTATCTTTAAGGAAAAAAAAGTAGAATATTGCCAGTTACTAAAATGTAAAAGCTGTCATTCTGCTGGTCATTTGCTTGATAATAAAATTCACAGATGTGCTCACAGTATTAATATAAAAAATTCTTATTGTTACAGCTCCTATTTTCAGTCAATGAGGAAAATTAGAGATGTTATTTCAATAGACTGAAATATAAACCATTCATGTATATTCTTTCATCAGTGTATGCACTTAATTCCCATTATTTTTATTGGCAGCAACACATGACTATTTGAAAGCACAATAAACTCCATAAAGTGCAATTAGCTGCTCAGTTTTGCTAACATCTTTCTACTGCAATATTTTAAAGTGCCTCCTCGACACTCAGAATTTCTCCCACTATGCAGTGGCAAACTAATGCCCAACTTGCCAGAGTAATGCTGATTGTTAGCTAAAATGGAAAGAGAAATTAGTCTTTTCCAGAAATGTATTCTCAGCCAAATTCTGTTTGGCTACACATTTGTGTAGGTCATGAACAAGCACACTGTAATCTGTGCTCCCACATATTTGATGGAGGAGGACAAGGAGATTTTCCTTGATTCTCACTCAAGTAATAGGATTTCTGGAAATGAAGGCACTTGCTCTGCCCACCTTTAAGTTACTGGGAGCTAAACCTCTAATAACTTCAGTCAAGACACAAGAAGTTTTTTTCTCTCCATGGGGGATGATTTAGAGTTAGGTACACTGATTTTCTCAAAGTGAGTTCTGTGATAGCAAGGCTTTGTTACACTCTTAACAGTAAATAAAATAGGAAATGCCTGTTAACAATCACATGGCCTAAGAAAATAATTCTGACAAAATTAATAAATGCAGTTTCTCAAAATTGAAATCTCACTCACTCTACTAACAAAAAGTACAGTTAGTGAGAGAGATCACACAAGCCCTTCCTCTCCCTCTGCTGTCACTTAGCCCTTTTGTCAAAGATCCGGGAAATACCCGGAGCTGGAGTTCTCCAGCTGCCATGCAAGCCAACTAATTTTGTAGGCATGCCAGGCAAAGATCTTAAGGCTTCAGGGAGCTTCAGGCTTGTGTAGAGCCCCACTCTGCCATCCTTGCTACCCACAGTGGTGGCAGGATTGCACAGCTGGGTCGGTCAGACAGCAGGTTCTGCCCATCCACAGCTGAGGCTACACAGACACCCAACATGCAAGAGTTAATGAACAACCCTGGAAGCGTGTCTCAGTGCATAGAGAATTCAGTAAAAGGTGTTAAAGTACTGACAGTCACACTAAATCATGCTGACAAATTTTTCTTGGACAGACAAGACAGAGAATATTAAGCCACATTGAAATAAAATAGGCACAAACAAATTTTCTACTAATGAAAATTTCTAGAGGGAGAGGAAAGCATGTGCCTGGAGGGGAAGAGAGAACAGACTCATTATGTTTTAAAAGTGGCACAGATAAAGTCTTCACCATAATCTAACAGTGTAACAGCAAAAAAATGCTGTGTACTTCAGCTAGGTGGGATTCGGCCCACTCGGCTTTAGGCACTTACCAGAGGCACCTATTCCAGCAGCACAGTTGCCTTAGGCTCTCTCTTTTGGAGAGAGGCGCCTGCAGCCAGCAAAGCGCGCTCTGGGTGGAGATCTGCGCCACAGCCCGCTCCCATAGCGAGAAAAGCACAGAGAGCAGCGGAGCTGGCAGAGAAAACACAGAGGTTACAGCGCCGGGCAGAGCGCAGGCAGCCGGCCCGACCGCGCTTGACACCGCCAGCTGCAGCCACCAGGCTCGCACGGTCACCCAAGCAAGGGATTGCAGAAATGGAAACAGAAACTGAGCACACGGACTGTGAGGGCACGGCGAGGAGAGATGGAGGAAACAAAACTCATCTTGGAAAGACGCATGTTGCTGTGGCTGAGGAAAGGCAGTTTGGGTGGGTGGCCTTCCATGTGGATAAAGGAGCAAAGGAGGAAGAAACCTGGAGGTGGCTGAGAGTCAGCAGGCCAAGAGCCACAGATCTGAAATAATATCAGCCACCAACACGGGCAGTGAAGGTTCTGAGCTTCAGAATAAACAACTTGGCTGGTTGAAATGACGCCTTAAGATTTAGCTTTCATATTTTCATATTCTGTGCTGCCTAGGGGTATAGTTCTGAGCCTCACATTAAGTGTTAGTAAGTTCTCTTCACAGAGTAGGTAGATAAAACAAAGACCAAGGACAAGGAGTGCAAGCTTCAGGCCCAAAAGCTTAAACAATTGTGGACTGCATAGCAAAAACAAGAAGCATGAGACTTCATAACCTGAAGCTATAACTGGACAATTAAACTCCAATATGCAAATAGACAAAAATTTGTAAAAGTGTGAGACCTTGTGACCGGTCGTCCATTTTGTGACCATTTCAAGTCTACCATGGGTGTAGCCCTGGTCAGGCTCTTGTGCTGCTCAAGGTGTATCCTTAAAGGCCTTTCAATAAACATCTACTTTAGCTCTGTTCAGTCTCTGTTCCAGGTCAGCCTTCCCAAGGCATCAAACTGAGTTCCACTGCTCCCACATGGATTACTGCTCACATGCAGCATTCGGCTCCAGGTTCTACATTTGTAACCAGCTGCAGACAGGCTGGGGGAGTGGTGCCAAAAGCAGTGGGGATTAACATGGGATTTTCAAGGCAAGAAATTTATAAATTAAATTTGTCTGCCATGAAATGATTTAAGTGGAAGATATAACACTGACCCATGTTTGTGAAGGGATAAAAGAAAGGAATTAAAAATTTAACATCAACAAACAAATAATGGATTTAGATAGCAGGTAAGAAGAAAGAAAACATAATAAATATTGGAACAACTTCCTACAGATTTATCTGCTCAGTCTTACCCTGGTGGTTTGTATGTGCTCCCATCATTGTGCCATCTTAGGAGCAGTAAGCTCTGGAACAGATTCCCCAAGGAAAAGAGAGCCATTATCTCACCACCAAGAATTTTAAAAAAATGACACAGGTTGCAAGAACACCATAAGGGTAAAAAACAGTAGGACTACTGGAAAAGAGAGCCCAGATCACTTCATGAGCTAGGATTTTGGTAGCTAGAGTCATTATACAAAGAATAAAATGACTCCATTCTTACACACTGGCTGTATCAAAGCAGGCTGTAAATAAATGGCAGTGACATTCCTGTTAGAGCACATAATCAATTACTTTTGGGTAGAAAAAGGATCAATAGACTTGGACAGTCACTTCTATGTGGAAATAGTTCTCACTTTCATTGGAAGGAAGGCAAATGACAGTGAAAACTCCAACAGACACACAGTAAAATGTAGAATTTAATGGCAAATCTCACCCTGGCACTAACTGTGGCAAGGGATTGTAAATCTCAGCGTGAAATGGGTGCCTTGACTGTCATTTTTGTCTGACAAAACTTCCTCCTGACTCCTTGAAGTATGTCAGGTGCTACTGACAGGTATTATTGACAGGTGAACATACTAATGGGTATGCACTTCTCTGAAGGAGTGCTAACAAGGAAAAAAATGAAGAACAGACTCAGAATGGTCAAAGAGCAAGATGGTAAGGAAATAAATCTCTAGAAATAATTATTTCTGAAGCACTTGATAATTTAAAAGTTGTGGGAGAACGCTGTCTGCGCAACTGTAGTACAGAAATTTGAGGTGCAAGGTGCTCCACATAGAATTAAAATGAATGAATGATAGATTTTCAAAGAAATAGTATGGAGGAAAGTGGGCAAAGCAGCAGTGTATATGCCAGCAAGCAAGTCTTGAATCTCTAGGAAAAGAGTAGATTGTGTTGGAATAGGAAATAAAGAAAATAGCACATCATTAGTGGAAGTATCCAAACATACATTTGAGAAACCTATTTTAGACAAAAAGAATCAATGAGTCAGATTTAATTCTATGGAGAGTGCTCAGACAGTTGGAGATGACAACAACCCTAACAGTACACACAGAAAGGTGGTTACAGATATACTCATATGGATTTCTAATAAAGGGTGAAAAATCGGAAGAGAGGTTCCCTTGTTTTCCTCTAACTGCTGAAAATGTGGGCACATATATAATTAATGGTTAAGACATATAGGCTGAGTAAATGTTGGACCCCAGGGAAATGATGAACACCATTCAGACACATGCAAACTCAGTATTACTAATGACTTTGGTGAAATTCAAACCTGTTCCAGTGTTCAGTGGCAAAGGCACTGTTAAGAAAATAAATAATTTTCACCCCTGATTAGCAAAGGGCTTTCTGCAACACTTTACACATTTTTTTTCTTTTTTTTCCCCTCAGCAGTGAATAAAAAAGTATTTTGGTAATTCCCACGAAGCTCAAACATTATGAGATACTTGCCTGCTAGTGCAAGTATTTAACTGAGTTAAATAATGTCTGGTCCTTATTAATTTAATTCATACTAATTTGCACTGAAGACTCAACCCTTTTAATCCCACAGATGGAAGGAGGAAGAGAGGTACAAAATGGGAAGGTTTTTGGCCAGGGTATTTAATGTTAGATTTCTATTCCTTTACTTTCGCAGCATTAACAATCCCTGCAGGCTATGGGACTTCATGTTATGGAGACACTAGTTAGTAAATTCCCATATCTGTCTGTTCCTTTCTCCATCCTGGAACACTTACTTTATGATTGCACATAGGAAGTCACTGTTTACTCTCTGCCTACCCAACAATAAATTAGGAAGTCCCCCAGGGCTGCATATAACAGGATGGGCTTTCATTGCCCACAGCTGGCACAGAACTTGTCCCTAAAGTCACAAGTAAGCATGCACAGCATTCAGTAGTTTGGTGGGAGCATGCAGGTGTCCCTGCCTAGAAGTCTGACACCAATAAGGAAGGGAAGGAAGGGATATTGTTCACTAACCTTCTGCCTGAATGACCATAATTTTTTGCTTCAGATCAATTGAGGGATTCACAAGACACAATCTTGGCTCCTGCTTCTGAGTCATGCAGACTCCATTCTGGTTTACAACCATCCAGTTCCGGTCATAGAGCAAACCTTGGTTTCCTACTGGCCATTCTGTAACCTGGGAAAGCATTAGGAGGGGGTACAAGGGTTTAAAAAATGTTAGTTGCATTAATAGATTCATGCTGAAAAGAAAAGAGAGGGAAAAGAATCCATTCATGAAACTTGTTGAAATCAAGAAAACTTATGCAAGCCAATGTCAGCTTTTTGTAAAAGAAACTTTAATTGCAAATCAAAGATAAAGATATCACTGCACAAAGCTGACAAAAAAAAATGAAATTGCTCTATGTTGTTACATATTATCATACAGTTTAACAGAGCTATAAGAATAAACAGTCTCTGAAACACTCTGAAAACTGTCTTCAATTTTATACTCATCCATTTTTAGGACCTATTACCCCAGAAATTTTCATTTAACTTACAGAGCACAGAAAATTTATACGAATTTTGTGAATTAAAGCAAAACCATAGAAACAGATAGCAGGAAAGCAGTGAAATTCAAAATTCTGAAAAAAAAAAGTTTTTCATAAAATGGGGTCACTTTATAAATTAATTCATTTGATAAAATCTCCACTCCTGAGGCATCTGGTTTATCTGGGAGAATAATAGTTTCTTTAGATTCCCTTACAACAAAGCACATTGTCATCTTTGCTATCTGTTCTTCCATTACTTCTATAATAGTCTTTACATTCAATAGCCCATACAAGCATATTGTCCTTGCTTTCACATACATTTTTCTGGTGAATAGAACATCTGTTTCTGATGCTACACAGATGGTAATCTTGAAATCCAAAAAGAGAGCAATTTTAGTAATGCCTTTGGGTGACATTAATATCTGCTTTCTTCTCCAGAATGTTAAAATATTAATACCATTCTTGTAATATAAAGCTGGCCACTAACATATTCTTCAGCTCACGCATGCTTTCTAGTCACAGCTGAACTGGAGAAAAGTTTACAGCTGAACTTTGTTGAATTCTTATAGAAAAGCTGAGTACATCTCACATGAATTAGCCAACAAAAGACTTGAGCAAAAAACTATTGAGTAAAAGATATGTCAAGCATAGCCTGATGCTATGAAGAATAGCATGTCTGGAAGTGCTGGCTAGATTAATTAAAAAACACATTTTTGTCTATCATGTGATTGACCCAAAACTTGACAGAACCTAAAATATCTCATTCTTATAAACTTTTCCTGTTTTTATAAAAGCCTGAAACAGCAGTTTGACACTGACAGCCTGACTATAGAAAGCTAAGGGCAGGCATGCTAGAACTGAAAACTTAAAGCATCAAAGCTGAACTCAAAAAAATTCCACCACAGTGCTACCAACTATACCAAATACAGAAAACGGTGAAAAAAATTAAGAGAAGAAATGTGTTCTATCAACCCACTTGATTTATAATATTATTTGGCAAATTTTTTATGCAAGTGTGGATGAAAAATTTGGTGATAAATAGAAATTTTAGGTCTGACATTGTCATCTGAAATCTGACACTATCCAAGTACCTCAAACTGTCAGCACCTCAGTTATATGTAAACCTTTGTCTTGTCGTTTTTCAGGAGAGTTATTATAGCCTGAAGACTGCAATATCAGCTGAAGAACACACTTTTGTTATTAGTGGAAATTATTCTTTGGAGAGACCAGCATTTTTGGTTATCCTGTATAATTAGACTACAAAATGCATTTGAACAGCTGGTGATCATCTGAGAGCTGCAAGAATTTCCTGCTAACAAATCTCCCTTCCAAAAAAGAAGATCATTAATTGGTAATACATCCTCCCATGAATACAACAGATCTTTAAAAGATTTGCAAGATATAGAGAGCAGAATAAACTAAGAAAGTAGAAAAATAGAAAAAGAGCACGAAGTTTCTCAGTTCCCTATTGCAACATTCAGTTGTTTTGGCTCCACTTCAGGACAGCAATCTTATTCAGGAAACAGCTTAAGCATTTGCTTACTCTTCACTGAAGGCAAGAGGCTTTATGAGCAAAACAAAGCCTCTCTTTAAGCAGAGCTTCAAGTAGTTCTTACATGCTGACAGGCATTAAAGGGTAAGTCCAACTAACTAGCTAGCAGGTATTTGGAAATAATCAACACCTTCCACTCAAGATACCTCTGACAGGTCCAAAATAATGGCAACTAAGTCCATGCTTCACTCCCACCACAAATGTGATGCAGGACGTGACTACAGGTCCTCAACTCATTTTTCCCACTACCTCTGGGTATTTGCCATTGTAGCAAGAGTCACACATGTGCCCTGCAGTGAGTCCCTGTCCTGTCATGGATGTCCTCTGTGCACTGTCAAGTGCCCAACTCCCTCTCCACTTTTCAGCTCACTGTGTTGGACATGTTGCTAGGACCCTAGTAAAGAAAGTTGCAACAACAAAACTACCATGCCCTGCCTTGGATGGAGAGTCACAGACGGCTCTAAACAGCCAGAGCTGGTTTGCTGCCAATACTGACACTGGAGATGAGCATGGAAGAACACATCCATTTCTTCTCTCAGCACTCAGGCTTGTGGCCTGTGCAGAGCACATCCTGCCCTTATTTCAAAGCGGCTGGAGGGATTGTTAAATAAAGTAAAATAGAGGAGGTTAGCATATGTGGCAGTGAGCCATAGTGCATTATATAGCCTGTAACATGATTCCCTGCGTGACTGCCTGGCAATCTCTGGCTACTGGGACAGATTAAAAGTGGGAGGACAGAAAGAAAGCAGGGAGAGCATGGTTTACTGATAGATACCAGTATACACCTTCATTCCAAGCATGGCAGGTGATGATGCATCCCAGGATCATTCAAAGTAAGGTCTTCCCTACCTGTCATGAGGATCATTGCATAATACAGCCAGTACCTGGTATTGTCCCATCTGCTTTAGTCCATATTTTCTTATTGCAAAATAAAAATATCCACTGCAAAAACAGGTAGGGTTGTTTGGTTTCTTCTTTATTTGAGAATTTTCTGTAAAAAATTTTGGGCTGCATTTCTCCCATAGTTCACAGTAATGGCATCATGAAGGCTAACACAGTTTTTGAACACATTAAAGGAATCACTGAAAAGGCCTTAAATTATCTAAGATTAAAATATTAGTGGTCTTACATATAATTTATCCACTGATCACTACGAATTTGCATTGTATTTTAAATTAAAAGCTAGTTTGTCTTCTCTGTTGAGATGCAGTTTTTTTAATAATCTGAAATCTACTGCCAGAACAATAAAGTTATTAATTTGTTATTAGTTTAAATTTCTAACGTCTTTCACTGGACACATTGCATTATATAATTATGCAAAAGTCATCCAAATGAGAGATGTGCCTGTTTAAAAATGCATGTTTAAATCACATTTTTATGTTGGAAAAAAGAAAGTGGTCTAGGATAGAGGATACTCCTCTGCTTTTCTCCATTTAATAAAGTATTTGTTGAGAAAAGAAAACACATTTGAGAAGCTGAGTTAGAAAATTCTGCCCTCTGCTTCCTGCACCATGTGTACAAAATCCATGGGACAACAGTGGCCAGGAGCACTCCATAAAATTCTGCAGAAACCACCTGACCTGCAGCAAGCTGACAATCTCCATGCCAAGTTTCATCCTCCCAGCTGCCAAAGCACTCTGCACTCTCATTTTCTCTGGAGGTCAAGAACCTCTCATACTACACCACTTAGAATAGAAGAGAGAAATCAGAGTTTAGGAGAGGAGGAGATTATGTGACTCTAAAGAGACATCAAACAGCTGTGAGTTTGCACTCACATCCTCCTCAAGTTTGTCCTCTTCCCACTAATCATCTATCCTTCAACCAGCAAGTCTGTGGGCAGGTTTTACTGGCAGATGGGCTGAGTCCTGCACACAATTAGCTGGAATTTTCCACTGCACATATTATTTTAGGAAAACTCAAGTGATCATGTAGTTACAATAAACCCTAGTTACTACACATGCTAAAGATTTGACCTGCCATACTAGTGGGAGGCCTCAACTTGGACCTACAAACCTATGAACTTCTGAGCTCAAGCATCAAAGCATTACAAGGTAAATTAATTTACTACAGTTCAGTATTTGAACCACTTTTACCTTTTCACATCACCTAGCTGAGAGTTACCCTATAGCTGATAAAGATGGAGATCAAATTTTTAAATGGGAAAATACTGTTCTAAATTTCCAGCAACTACAAAGCATCTAAAGCTATTTTAGATTAAAAACAAGACACTGAATTTCAATTCTTGGATTCCAATCAAAGAATAAAGCTATATGATTACTACTTCAGAAGTTTATGTATTTCCTGAAGTAAGGAGATAATATAATGTTAAGTGTGAAGTCTGTATGAATAAAAAAATCATTAAACAAATGGCAAAAGAATAGTTTTGCACATGATTCAGTCTTTTCAAGATAAAGCCTAGACATTCTGGTATAATCAATATTTTAGATAGCAGAATGATTTTCAGGATTTGATTGCATTTGATTGTGGTAAGGTTTCTTCTCTAGCATGTCTTTCTTCAAACTCCAGTGCATGTGACATACATTTTTTTCCTGTTTCAAGGTGGTACAGGCTGAAGCTGCACTAATGACATATAAAAACATATATAGAGATACATATTGGAGGTTAGTGCACTCTGCAGGGTCTGGGTCCTGGAAGCCATGGCTTTCTATTCTACTCTTAGTCATTGGGAAGAGACTAAGCCACTTGGCAATTTAGAATGGGATTAACTGAGTTTTAAAGTTCATTTTACAAATGGTGGTCTGTAAGATGGCATTTTTATCTCTTCTATAGGCAGACAGTGATATTGGCAGGTCTTTCACAGGCTGGTTATAACTGTATGACAGGTCTAGAAATGCCAGTCAGACTTTTGGGAAGAAAATCATGGAGAACATCTGGTGGACAAGAAGAAGGTCACAAAAGCAAACATATTTTTTGCAGGGATTTACTTCAATATAAAAAACCCATCAACATCAAAATACTCTTTTGACTTCAACTCCTGGCCTGCTCTCCCAATGCAATGAAAGCCCTTTCCCAGTGGATTTGTTAGGTCAGCTTCTACTGTTCTTTCATATGCACTCATGTACCTTCTATAAACCACATGGAAACCACGTGGAAATGCATAAAAAATACTTTTTAAATAGAGTAGAAGAGCTAAATACTCCTTATAGTGAAATTCCAGTCCCTTCACCATACACTAAACCCAGTATTTGTTTAATTTTCTGTTACTCTTTGGCAATACAGGCTCTGACAGTGCTTAGATTACAGGGCTCTAATGTGGCTGAGGCTTTGTCACAAAAAAATCAAAACAGACTTCAAAAATTACTCTAGACATGCAAAATTAAATCTCATAATGTAGATGCAGTTTTTATATGTATTTTTAAATTATTTAGATCAGCTAGTGTTAGCTGCATAATCTAAGTTGCCTTGGATTGCTCTTGCAATCAATGAAAAGAAACAGAAATATCCAGGAAAATTTATTTCTCCTACTGCAGACGCCTATTTTATGCTAAAATGACTAGGTATTCACCTCTTACTGCTTATAGAACAGTGTTGAACTGTAGAGGTGGTAGCTGAGGTCAGATGAGCCCTGCTTTCACTCTGGGCCCATTAACACATGGCTGGCACAAGCACTAGGCATGAGGCATGGGGATTTCCTCCCTCATTCCATATAGAATTGCAGTCCTGTCTGTCAGGGAGGACCAGGTTTGCGTGAATTCATCACCTGAAGCTTTTTCCCTCACAGAGCCTAAAGAGGAGAAACCTGGCTGAGCTTATGGGGAAACATAAGCTTTCTTTCACGCTGAGGTATGTCTTACCTGCTCCTGGGCACAATCACTTCAAAGCCTTCCCAGTGCTGAATGTTGTGGCACATATCTCACAACACCAGCCTGTGCTGTCAAAATAGAACTTAACCCCAAAGGCGCATGAATACTGCCAACGTGTTTCAGCAGCTTCTATACTGGGCTCCTGTAATACAGCTATGAAAACTGCAACACTTCAGCAAAGGTTAAAAAACTTTCACATGAAATGGGCAATTAATTTGATTTTCTAAACAGTTTGATCTAGTGGGAGGTTAATAAGGGGTGGAAATTGTTTGTTCAGATCTCATTTAGTGCTTGGGATTGTTCCTCTGAATTAAAGACATCATAAGCCAACCCAAATTTAAAAATACAGATGTTTTGTTGATCATTTAATAGTGTTTAATTGCCCAACAACTCTGTTCTGAGAAAGAAAAAAAAACCAAAACATGATCAAATCAGCTGAGAAGCCCTATTTGAAATGCAGGGGATCTGTCACTGGATTTGACCCCAATTTTCTCTCAGATGTGAAACACTGACCTACACCAGTAAGTTTTCCTAGGGAAAGTTACATTATTATTGACATTCATTAAATCACTTCCCAGTATGATACTAAGCAGAATGACATTCTAGGTCATGTGTGGGCCATACACCTATTTCATCATGCATTATTTAAAAAAAAAAAGTCACAGCTAAGGTGATAATATTATTAACTTAGTAAAAAAGCAATTAAAATCTTCAAAGAGTGAACTTTCAAATAGCACAGCAACACTTAAATGTCATATTTCTGTTGCAAATGTATTTTTAATGATAACATTTCTTTGTAATGTAAATCAGCCGCCTCTCAATTATAACATTTTAATCAAGTTATTTCTCAATTGCTGCCTACCCATCAATGCCTACGAGTCCATCACATGTCATTTTGTAAAAGCATACTAATTACTTGATTATATTTTGGTCGTTTTGCAAATCCAACTGTTTTCTTCAAGACAGCATATTATGTGCAGATTTGCCTGTTGTGGAGGAGGGGAGAGCAGAAGACACAGTTACCCCTCCCCTGCAACTTCAGCCTAATAGAAAATCCTTCAAGGTAGCCTAACATGTGGGACTTGATCCCAGAAACTGGAAAAAAAGGAAACAGGGATACCAACACAATGCTTACCAGCATCTCATGCACACGTGACTGATGAAAAACACAAGGCTGAGGTGAACAAATACTTCTGAATGGTTCAAAGCACATACCTCAAATGCAGAGCAGGATTTGATTGGGTAGAGGTAAATTTTGGCGACGGTGATGGGCTTGCCACCTTTTCTACACGTGGGCACTGCAGTCTCACAAACAGCTGCCCTTATGCTTCCTGCCTTAGGCTCCGGTGGCTGCCACCTGCCAGTTGCCTCTGCCTCAGATGAAATATTCCTGAGTTCTCTGTCAGAGATTTGCAGTACTGGAGACAATTTATCTGCATTGTTAAAAGAAAGGTGATCATCTGGAACACACTCTGTCATCGGCTTTGTAACCGACTGGAAAGGAATCTCAGTGTCCGATTTGGAGAGTCTGGTGGCTATGATGAAATTCAAAAAAGTCTGTGCATCTTCAAAAGAAGACATATAGCCAAAGGATATTCTCACAGAACCAGTGGGACGTCCATCAATTAGGTCTATGTTATCTCCACAGACATGGCCAGCCTAGTTTGAAATAGGAAGAAAAACAGAGAGTTGTCATGATATTTTGCTTTTTTCCTCTCTAATTTTATCTAGTTATTAATGATTCTCTTGATTCTAACCTGAAAAACTGTTGTAAAAAATAGATGGTTAACTCATCAATACAAAGAGAAAATGAAGAAAAAAGTCTCAATTGTCTTCTGATTTACTCAGACTACAAAGATAATTTTGCTGCTTGTCCTATTCTAGTCTAGGGGAAGAGATACTTCTCAAAAAGCATATCAAGAATCACAAAAAGGTTATATGTTCCATGACTGCCAGCTTGGACAATCTCCAGGGATATTCCAGTCTCACCTGCATTGTTCATTGAGATTCAAACTGTGATGTTATGCTCAGATAAGTGAACAAACCATGAGACGGTTGATTTTTCTGGGGCAGTTTTCTTGATATTCACATCAGAAGAGTGCCATTTTATACCTCAGTGGCTTTTCATGGCTTGTCTTTAACAATTCAGAGAGATGAGAAATAACTCATCTGGGATAGCAGCAAAGCAGAGACTTGAATCTAGAGCTCAGACATCCAAAGTGACATTGGAATATCCATCAAATCTGTCTTGCTGATCCAGTCAACGTATTGCTTTCAGGATGAAGGGAACTAGTCTTTCCTGTAACACTTCCTCCTTTGAAGAGCACAAGTTTCCACTTGAAAAGATTTTGTTGAAAAATTCTTTAAATACCCTGTAGTGACCACCACGTAGTTACCCATCTGAGATGTCTCTCATACAAGACTCTATGGAAAATTCTCCCTTAAGAGCAAAAGCTCCTCATTCTTTAAGTGAGTCAATGAGTGCTGCCACTCACCACCAGTGAAGCAAGCTGGAGTTCCCCTTTGTTCATCCACTTAATATTAGCTCACCAATGGACTTAAGATTTAGTCCAAACTCCTAACTTTATTCCTTAAGTGCAGCAGCTGTTGGGGTTTTTTTCCTCAGAATTTAATTTATTTACATATTTTTGTCACATTAAAAATGGACATGTGAATAGTTTATTTATGTGAGGGCTCTTTTTAAAGCAAGAAATGTCACAGGACAGTGAACACAGATGTCATTTATGCAAGGAGAAATAAAACCCCTACATCTCTGTCAAAGCATGCACCATGGTAGTAAATATTTTAATGCAGTGTGATGTAGTTTTTATCCTTGACAACAGAGCAGAAGCAATATTTGGAAAATTAGGTTGCATCTGTTAATATACCCTTCTGTAACCCTTCTGCCAAGTATTGCTTGACTGACTGAGGAGAGAGGTTCCTACTGTGCAAATAAGTAAATGAGTTTCTACGTAACATTCTAAGAAAACTAACCACACTTCTCCAGGGACACTTGAAGACAGAAAGTCCTCCCTTACAGGCATTTTATCATGTGAAACTTCACCAGGGAAGGAAGAACACAGCCAGCACCCTGGGAAAAGATGAAACTGAAGTATATGTGTAAATAAGGTGATAAAAGATGCCTTCCTCTACACAGTAATGTTGTCAATAACTCATCCTGATCCTTCTCAAAGCATTGATGGAATGCAATGTCCCAAACTATGACTGTGTAACTGTACCACCTCATTATACAACCTTTGGTGATTAAGTGTTTCTCCACAAATTTAAATTTACCCTATCCCCATTTAAGTGATACAGACCTAAAAGAAGTCACTCACTCCTTAGCAAAGTCCTCCTTGTATAAGGAGATCCAACAGCACTGCATCTGGTTATTTGGCACTTTTCACTTCAGCAAAAGGGTAGACCCTTTTTTTGTTTTCTCAGAGGAGATAGCTTCCATGGCAAGTCAAATCACCATTTTGCCAAGGAACATATTAAAGAACTGCAGCAGCCTTTAAGAACTTGTGCAATCAGTCTTGCATATAAATGTGTTTGCAAAATTATCTATATGTCTCTGTGAAATTATAAGGGAGCTATAATGTAATTACAACCATTAGATTTTTTTTTTTACCTTTCAAAGAACACCATTAATAAAATTTTTGATTGTTCTGAATTAATTTACTATAATTTCACACTCTGACAAATATGCAGACAGGAAGCCTCCTGCACTTCACTGTAATACATCCTGCTATACATCTTTTAATGACAGCTTATGGAAAACATTAGTAATCTTGAAAACAGTCTTTACATTCATATTCTAAAAATCCAACACACCACTAATCTAAGTAGATGTCATCAAAATTTGCTTCATTCTCTGAGATTCACTGTGTATTTGCCTTTATTGTTTCCTGTCCAATTTGCACATGTATTTTAAATTGTAACACCCAGCAGCAACAGGTCTACAAAACTTGAACACTATTTTGTACAATAATTAATTAGGATATTTAAACAGAAACATGAGAGGAATTGTCCAGGATATTCTGTTCTGCTGGAAGTCTGGATATCATGTAATTCCAAAACCAAACAAAAAGGCCCAATTTCCTATTCTCCAATAAAGTAACAACAAGCAACACATACTTCTCCGCATCTATCAAATGATTTAGTTTCAATATCTCATTTCAATGAACCGAATGTCAGTCAATTTAGTTCTTTAACAAGGCAAGGGACTTGAAAGTTTGTAGAAAGCAAGTCAAATTTAACTGCATTCATAAAGTCACATAGATTCAAAACTATTGGGTGTGATACACTTACTTTAGCTTTTAACTTCTACCAACATTCAGAAACTAACCTGCAGGTTCCTTCGGATGTCCTCATTGCTCATGCCCAAATGCATCTGGCAGGCTCCCGTGTTACAGAAGCAGCCTGTGCGAACATGGATGTTGTGGAGACTCGCCATGCTGTCCACCTTTCCAATCCAGCACAAGATACAGGGGAAGAATGAAAAATAGACATTTTAAAGCTGTGGTCAACAAGATACAATGTTTTAAAGGTAGAAATCAATGGAGGTAAATTATGTCTCTAAACAATTAACAACTTACTGCAGCTTTTACCATTCCCATATAGACTTAATATTTTTCAACTTCGTTACTTCAGCTAGAAGAAAACAGTGGTAGGAGCAGAGACATTTACCTCAGCATTGAGCAACTACTCCACACAAAACACACAAAATCAGGTCCTGAGCCTGTAAATGCCAGCACATCTGCTGAATTTTAAAGTTGGGAACAGTGCCGCTAATGACAGACCTGCAGCCAGGTGTTACTTGGTGCCTTGACAGAACCACCACCTGCAACTGCCCCCGAAGAGAGAGTGAAGAGAAGCCCAGGGCACCTTTTCAGGTAGATAAAGAAAACCTTGTGCTCCAAGGATCTGAAACTGCAAGTCCTCATTACAGAAACTGATAGCATCTATGACATTCTGGCACACAAGTGCTGGAAGAATCAGTCCCTCAGTAGGCAGTAACATTTGCCAGGAGAAGGAATGAACTGGAATGTTTCCTTGAGTCTTGCACATACAACCCCCCATTCTACCAAGACCCTGGTGCATTTCTTCCTCGTGCTGTTTGGTATTACACCATTTCTTTATCATCCACTGAATAATGAATGGGCAGAAATACAATACTTGATGACAAACTAGCATGAATAAATTATGGGAAGGAATGAAAATTATGTGCAAAGAGAACAGAAGAACATGCCCATATGTGCCTCAGAAGGAGACATATATATGCATGCGCTGGGAGGACAGCACTGCAAGGGGATACAGACTGTCAGGGTTTCATAGCACAGCTAAGAAACAAGGGAAGCACACCACAGGGATCCTCTTAGCACAGCTAAGAAACCATGGAACCTCACTGCAGGGACTTGGAAATGCTTTATATTGATCTCAAAAAGCAACAGCAGTAGCTGACAAGATTAGCTGAGCTACCACCAGTTATTTTCTTGACGAAAAATGATGAGCATTCCTGGTTAAGACTGCAAGAAAGGACAGACAAATGCATGAAATCGGGCCCCCACTTCTACCACAGACTCCCAAAACAACCTTGCACAACTTGCATTAACCCCTCAGTGCCTTTGATCCTTTTCTACAAAAGGAAAAGCTTTTCTACAAAAGTTGAGAGCCCTGCAAATGACCATGCTGCAGACTCAGGGGACTCTGCTGTACCAGGGGCAGAATCCTCCATGCAGGAAGCTCGGACTCAGCTGGATGCACTGCAACAGCTCAGCCTAAAGGGGCAGGAAAGGGAGTGACAACCAACCCATACTAACCACTTCCCTAACTGTGAGCTCATGCTTCCTCTAAGGTAGCAGTATAAATGTTCAACCTACCTTTTGTAGCTGGCTAAATCTCTACTGCCTTTTATTATTTTTAACATAAATTCCCTCCGTACGGGGCAATGACCCAATAAATATACCAAACACTTTATGGTATAGTTCAGTCTTTCCTCTGTTTTGACATGTCAATCTTCTATCTTCTGATATCTCTGCGTTTAACTGTGTGCACCAAGCACCTTTAAAGTCACTATCTCAGTGGCTAGAAAACCCAAGCCTTCTGTTAGAACTTACTCCACGCTGAAATAATTCAACCTAAATAGTATTTATCTCTGCTAAAAGCAGTTCAAACAGAGATCTTGGTTTTTTTCTTTCACATGAGGAGCATAAAGGTCTCTGCACAAAAATGTGCTGTATACAAAAAAATTTTGTACATTGCTATAGTGCACAAGTTCTCAAGTTCACATTTAAATGTGTTCTGCACCACTAGTTCAGTTCAAAATTGTTTGATTCTCCAACACAGATATAATCAAAATAACTCCATATATACAGACTTGGAAAGCAGAGAATACAATCAGCCCCAAGATCCCTATTGATGATTAATACCTTGGAGAACAACTTCTGTTTAAAGCATGTTTCTCAAATTGAAGATTTAGTAAAAGGCATCTGTTGAGAGAGACTGTTGTGGTGTCGCTAGCTTTGTTTTGTCAGAAGACTTCAACATGGGAATAGTGACATTTTCTTGACATCTTTTTTCATTTAGATGAGAAAAGTTGTCATTCTGCCATACCATGGTTTGTCATGGTGATAGTGACTTCTGGGCTGATCTGTCATTCTGTTAATCATGAAACCAAGGCAAAAATCATTACATACTTCACTACTGAAATCATATAGTGTTTGGACTTATTTACTCAGTATACAAAAACCTTTAAAATATATAATTTTTTTACTATTAATACTTTTTAAAAGGAACATTCCTGTGGCAGTCTTTGTATCAAAATATATTTAGTGTAATGCAGTTTCCATAACACATCTTCAAAGAATTGCACAAAGGATTTTTTTTTAATTTTGTCAAATAAATTATTACTGTTCTTTAACAAACAGTAATTTCATTCTAGCCATGAAATCCAATCCTCACCTACAATAATACTTGAATTGTAGTATATATCAATCTGTACATTAGACAAGGACTACTGAGACATAAACCCACGATCATTAGAGGAATACGAGAATTGTGATCCAGGAGAAAAAAAAAAGAGTAATGAATAGCTTTAGTTTTAACTGAAGTTCATTATCACCAATGTGACAATGTGCACAGACCTTGGGAATGTGATATACACTTTTCACTGGAAACAATGACACCATGTAAAGAACCAGTAAAGGCAGCACTGAAAAATATCTGTCCCTTGAGTAGATGCTTGGTTTTCCCTTGGACATATGTTTTGATTTCTTCTTGTTTAGTTTCACCCTAGAAATACTTGGGGAGTTAATTTAATCATTCTCTGCAGTGCTATCACATAGCAAAACAAATAGAACATAAAACATCTGTTACAGTTATTTTGATGAAGAAAAGCTTCCTTAAATAAAGCACATCTTTAAAATTGCCATAAGGAGCAATAATGGATATTGAGCTCAGGGTTATGAAATACAGAATGCCACTTGCAGCTCTGTCTGAAACAGCAGAGGCTGACTTTTGGAAGCCAGGAATGTGTTCATCAATGTAATGATGAATACACAGCTTAATGTACTTGGATTGTCAGTTTTGGTAATTCCCTGGGTCTGATACTTGGAATTATTGTGCCTTGGTCTTTTAGAGATGAAAGACTACAATTAAACTGCAAAACAAATGCAGATATCTTGCAGCATTTTTACTGATTTCAGCCAGTGAGGACATGGTAATCAAGCCATCATGCTATCTTAGAGTTCCTTCTGTCTCTCAGAGCCCCTTGGCATTCATTACTTTTTCTGAAGCTCTTTACTGTGGGCCTGGCCCTGTAGACTGCTTCACACCCCAACACTTCTGATGGCACATTCTCTTGATTTTTGACAAGCAAAATGTGCTTTTCACACTTCCAAGTCATGGTCTTCAAATTTAATAAAGATACATAAAAGAAGTTTGCCTAAACCAATTTTTTAAAAGAGTTAATTTTTTTCCATCAGTGATCTTTCCTTTAGCATTGCCTGATTGATCAAATGCTCACATTTGTCTTTTTTTCTCATAGTGCTCTATCTGATAAATACAACTTTTTAAAAAAAATATAAAAAATATTGACGTGGAGAGCTTTCATTTGAATGCATTACCCTACAGTTGTCTCCTCTTGGAAATCTGGTATTTTAGTTGACAGTCATCAGCTGGAAAGCTCTGAGAAGAAGTTAAATTCTTGTCTGTTCTGTTTTCCTATTCCCTGACACACAATGCACTGGTGACTTCTGTGTGTTTGCTAAATGGCTGACTTCTGCTAACCATTCCCTTCAGGGCTTCTGGGGCACTCAGTGAAAGCTGTAAGCGTCTCTCTGGCTTCAGGTTCCATTGAAATAAGTCTCAGAATGATACTTGCTGTAGGTATGTATATACTAAATGGGAGTAAAGATTTACAAATAACACATAATTTTGCATTATTCTTAGTCAACTAAGTCTAAGATTTTCACTAAGAATCATGAATGCTTTAGAAACCTCTGCTCAAGTCATTCCAATACGATGCAATTCTGTAGCTTTTATTCAAGGAAGTATTTATTTGTGTAAGTTATTTTACTGAGTATCACAAGAATTAATCACATGAATAAAGGAACTTTTAATGGTGTATATAATGGAGTGTTCTGGAAAAAAAAATCATCTAATTCAATACTGGTAAGTACAGTCTTTCAGGAATTGGGATTAGGACTTCTCTTTCTGCTTTCTAGAATGCCAATGCCCAAATATCAGAGCAGTTTGTCTGTCTGATGGATTTGCTCATTACAAGAATTTCACTGCATACTGCTGATGGCTGGTTATAAAACAGGCTTCATGATTCTGTTCTCCACATCCATTGGTATATTAATTCACTGATTCATAGCATGGAATTGGAGAGAAAATAAGCTAGCTCTTTCTGTCATCCAGCATTTGACTGTGAAACGCTGTTGCTGATGCAAATGCATACTTAATCTTGTTTAATACAATTTAATAAGAAGTAGGTCAGAAGGAAAAAAAAAATCAGCACTTGTTTCCAAATCATTT
>VWYP01010298.1:146373-203617 GCA_013400435.1 Pycnonotus jocosus
GGGAGGGGGAATTTTAGTTGAGTTACAGTATCATTAACTGTTTTAACTGCATGGTTTTCTGCAATAAAGGCTTCTCCACCCTCCCCCCCATCTCAGAGAAATAATTTCTATGTGGGCAGATTCTCTCAGTAGTGAGTAATCTGACCCTTTCCTTTTTGCCTCTCTAGTTGTTGACAATGGTTTAGATTAACCAAAGAGAGGATGTATATCTCTATTCAGTCTTCATCCATTCATCACTTACTCTGAGCAAAATCCCTTTGGTAGAAGGCAGTGAAGTATTAGACAGAGATATTGAAATTTACTAAAATTGTCAAGCTCAATGTCCTGAATATACTTGTTCAGTATAAATAGTATCTTATCAGGAACTTTACAGTTAATGTGATCATTTTCTCAGCTAGTTTTAAAGACAGTCAAATGGCAGGTAAGATTACATGGGAGAGAAGCAGGCTGGAAATATTAGTATAATTCAAAATATGCAGATTGCCACTCTGCAGGAATTCTCACTTAGGAGATGCCATATATATAGTGAACTTTTGGTTCTTCATGCATAAAGGAGCAACAGTAATTTTAATTTCTGAGAACCAGAAGCTAGAAGATTTCTTAGGAATAGGATGGCTATAAAAACAAAATGAAACAATGAAACACAGTCTTGTTAATTGTTCACCAAATGTTTTTTTTCAACTGCTTTCTTCTTTCTTTCTGTATATGCAAGTAAATTTGGCATGGACCTATTTGAACATATGTAAACTTCATGACTCCAAGATCCAGTTATTTGAAATGGAACAGACTGATGAGCAAGCTAAACACCTTGGTCTTCTTTCTTATTTGGTATCTTAATGACCATAGGTCTCTCCAACAAATGATACTTTCTTTTCTGCTTTTTTTTGTTTGTTTGTTTGTTTGTTTGTTTTATTTCTCCCTCCAGTTCAAACTGCATTCATTGACAATGAAAATCTGTTTGCTAAAATGATATCAGGAAAAGCATAGATTTCAGGAAAAAAGCAAAGTAAAGGAACTCAAGCTCTCTGTGGTTTCCTAACTGACTTCAACAAAGCATGCTCTTGTGAGTCATAGAAAAACATCTGTATCTGTCCATCCCATGGAGCATCCCAGCTATTTTGTAGGCTAAAGGCTTTCAGTCAAATTGCTGCTAGTCAGAAATGTTGAAGCCAGAGAAAAATCACACTAAGCTGTAACTTATACCAAGAGGGATAAAGGAGAATGTAGCAGACTAATACAAGTGGAAACAATGCCTAGGAATAAAAATGTGCAGTGCATGCTACTAAAGGTCCAGTGACACAGGTTGAATTCATGTCACAGTCAAAATATCCACTTTTTCCTTCTAAAGTAGTTAAACCCTCTTCTGTCTGTATTTAACCCCTGAAAATAGGGATAATAGAACACAGGGAGGTTGTGGGGTCAAATTCCCATATTACTTTAATTACAGGCACAGGATCCTATACAGTGGTGTGGGAGGGTAGAGGAGTGTGGGGGTAGGAAGTTGCAAATAAGGAAGCAGAGTAATAGAGAAGGTGGGGGTCAGTCTCTTTTTGTCTTTAAAGGATTCAGATGGTGGACTGAAACTAGACACTGCATGCATTTAAAGGCAACTGATCTGCTTTTACCAAGATCAAGGACAAGGGAATTCGGTAGAGCAAGTAAAAGTGCAGTTCTTTTCCTGGTACCATGTGGTTTTTTTCCACATATCTCCCATATGACAAGGTCTGTAGTTTAGAGTCACAGTTTGGCCCTGTTACCAAACAGAAAATATTTAGCCTCCCTCATTCATCTTGGATGCTTTCATCTGAACAACTGTGAGCATCTTTCTTTTATCTCTTTTTGTTTCCTTAGCAACGTGCAAGGACACCCCAGAGAAACAGTGTCAGACAACACCTTCAGCTTAGTCTTTCATGAGGCTTTCTAACCTTGATCAGCTCTGATGTGCAGTTTAATAGTAGGCAATTTCAAGCACACTAACTCATGTGTGTCTTTGTCCCCCTGCAACAAGATATAACAGAAAGAACTCTGTCACTACTACCTCAACAAGAAGAGTTTCATTATCTACTAACCAGGTCTGCATTTCTCACACTGAGCCTTTGAAGTACAGCACCTCCTTATGTTCAGTCAGTGATCAACACTTATGATTATGTACAGACCTAGATCAATCAAGCTGCTTCCTATATTGTGAGCTCCTGTTTGGAAGGGCTGTCTTTGAGCACCCAGAGCCATGTCACAAAAGCAAAGATCCAGATTGTAACGATTTCTTGCCAGTTTGAAGAAACAAGGTGCCATTTATTGACACGCCAATGTGGTTTACTGCATTGCTGCTATCTCCCTGGTCCAAGACATCCAGAGCACAATTGGAACCTAATTGAAACCAAGGAAATCAGTATATGTCCAACAGGAATCTTCACAAAAATCTTTTTGTCCTTATAATTCTGTTTGCATTCTATTGTGCTGGTCCATCTGCCATTCCTGGCTTCCTGAAATCAATGGCTAAATCCATAGCTAAAATCAATAGTGAGTAATCACTTCAGCAATTTTTAGGTAGCTATTGGGAAGATGGCCAAAAATCCCATTAAGCAAGTTAGAGAACATTTTTCTTTCCCTGAGTCATCAAAATTAATATAATGAGTGGTTATGCTTCTAAAAGCATTAGTGTAACTAGCTCAGAGTCATATGACCATTGCTGCAAAGCCATTCTTAGCTGGAATTAAAAAATGCTGGATTTCCATTTTCTGTGGCCCAAATGAAAAAATGCTGCACTTACAAAACTGAATGATTGTTTTATATGGAAGTAAAAAGAAAAAGATTGAAAAAAAAAGCCCTAAAAGGATTAAATATGAAGAGCAACAAAGATGTCTTGCTTAATAACTTTCTATGAAGATTTATTTCAAATAGCTGAATGTAGTAGGAGGTTTTTCCTCCCTCATTTCTCACTTTCTCCTCTAGAGGTGTGGTATGAATTTCCAGACAAGTACTGACAAGTAGTACAAGGCTCTGGTCAGTCTGATCCAAATGACCTGGTATCAACTTCCTGTGCATGGGAAATGCCGTAGCTCATTTCTTTTTTTCACTCCTGTAATTCATATGTTGCCATTGATCTAATTCTGTACCTATACACCATGTGAACAGTGGGCCAGAGATGATCTTCTAGGGAAACAAAATATTGTCTAAGACAGCAATCATTTAGAGAAATCTGCTCACTTCAGGTATTGCCCCGTCCCTTTTATCAGGTAATGATAAGCAGTGACATGAATATGTATTGAACCAGCTGTGTGTATATACAAATGCATCCGCCACTTGATATCTGAAGATTTGACAGTATTTAACATATTTTCTCCCCACTCCTGTGAGGTGAGAGTAAATTGGGAAGAAAAGGCATTGAATTCCTCAAGATGACACTGAAAGCCTACAGCAGAAGGAGGGCATTTCACCTATCTGTTGCCAGGTTCTGGTTACTAACCTAAGTCCAGCTAAACAGTTCCTTAAAATATTACTAAAGGAAAAGGAGGCTTTAAAAAAAGAATATTGTGAAACCAAGGCAAAGAAAGTGTACTTACAGTATGAAAGCACTTCCAGAACTGGCTATCACCATGATATTTACCTAGAGTAGCTACTTTTTTGTGCATTTCCCATCCTGCCTCACACCACTTTGTCCTGTGTTACTTTTTCTTGCAGATCTGTCCAAATACAAGCAGATGGAAGAACTTCTACCTGCATATACAGCTCTGTCTCTTCCCTCGTCACACCTCACTCAGATAACAGCGGTTCATGCTTCTTGTCCAATTCTTCCCCCGTCTTGGATGTCTGAAATCCTCTTTTTTCCTGCTTTTCTGCACAAACTAGTGTCTCCTTCTTTGCCCAATACACGTAATACTGGACTTCAGCTGCAGTGTGAGAAATTTAGTTTAATTACCAGGAAATATTTTGCAGTACTGAATATAGCTAAGTTACAGAAGAAGTTGCCTCTGGTAAGAAAGGTTTGAGTAAAGGTGACTATGCAAAATATATTTTTCTTCCTCTACATCTCAAACCATGGGGTTGAATTTAGCTCTGCTGCTAAGCTGCTTATGAGACAATTCACTAACATAGAACGCTTTGGATATAGAAGGATAAATGGGGTTAAAAGCAAAACAAAATTTTGTTTATCGGGGAGGGTCTCATTCTGATTTTGCCTTCTTCAAGCAAGGTCCTAATAACACCAAGGTTGTGGGTTTTATCCCTGTATGGGCCACTTATGGTTGTACTTGATTATCCTTGTGGGTCCCTTCTAACTCAGAATATTCTGTGATCTGGAACTAAAGATTATCCTCCTAACATACACTGCTAGCAAAAACAGGCTACCAGAGTACAGAAGGTGCCACAGTGAGTGGTTGGATGTAGGGGATTTGAGGCCACACATTCCAATGCAAGACCCTGGTCTTCACTTCAGAATGACAGAAAGCAAGAGAGAAAAGGGAAAAACCCAGCAGTGGGTCATCGAGTCAATCCTTACATTACATTAATTCAAGGGTGGCTGAGATGGAAGAATGCGAGTGAGACAGTGGGCACATGCCATAATAAGAGCAGTCATCACACCGTTTTATAGATTTCAACTGAAGGGATGCACACTAGAAGCTGTCTCTTGAGAAATGTTGATTTTTTTTCCTTTTAATTGAGAAACGGGTGAAGAAAGTCAACTCAAAGTCTAGACCTCCCTTCACTCTATCTGGATTGATAAGGGTGAGCCAGGACATGCTAATGGAGGCTCCTAGGGAGATCTGATTATAATCTACGTGAGCAGGGTTCTCAGTCTTGAGAGGCAAAACTCATTCATATGCAACACTGCAGAAGAGCAGTGTTTTCCTTAGGCAAACCAAAATGTATACATTCTCTGTCTCTGGCAGCTATTCCTGTTATAGCAGTTTGTCTATCACACACAAGTGCGAAGTGGTAGGCAGGAAGGCTGAGACTGCTAATGGACTGGTGCTCATTCCCTTCCTGACAGGATCTTTAGGGGACATGGCAAGCTGATATGTACACCAAGGGAACTTTTGCAGGTAAGCCAATCACAGCAGGTTACTTGTGCTTGGGCTCAGGCTCCAAGCTAAGGAGCCAGTGTGAAAAAGCAGAGTAGGGAAAAAGCTGAAATGTGAAATGATGGCCATTTTTCAAAAGACAGCCATGATGGTTTGCTCACTTTTTAAAGCCCATTACTGGCTCCATTACACACAGGAGGAGAAAAAAAATATTGTCTCAGAAGATCAAAGTGGGAAAAAAAAAAAGTTTGATAAGGGAAGGGCTGTTTTTCACTACTGGCATAACACGGAACTGAAAGTTGTGGCTGGGTAAGAGCTCTCCAGTGCATACAATTCAACAAACCTTTCAGGTGAAATTCCATCTAGCCATCTGTGTCTCCTACCTCTTTCCCTCCTTCCGGCCTCCAAACTGACTTTATAGAATAAAATATGAAGGCATTATAATCATTCTGCGATTATCTACTGAATATACAAAGAGAATTTCACAGGTCTCGTTTCTCTATCAAAACAAAGAGAAAATTTCATATATTATATTAGCATCAAAAGTCTCCCAGAGCAGAGATGATGTTTTTTCACATCTCCAAACATGAAGAGAACATACAACAACATTTGCACTTTGACTCAGTTTAGAAGAAATCCATTTTTTTGTGTGTATGATCGTTGTTTCACATCTATGTTGTTCTCTTATGACTGTTCCATCTCTTTGACATTCAAATCAGGTTGGATTTCATAGAGTCCTGTGCAAGTTTTTGCTAAAAAAACTTTTTAGTTTTTTGACAAGGATGCAAATTGAAGCTGAGTCATTGCTGTCAGTGTTCAAGTGGCTGGAAAAGACCTGGGGATGACAGAACACACGACATTCATATATGCTGAAGGCTGCAGATATTCATTGTTAATAAATAAGCTGATGATTCTCTGTGTGAAGAGTTTGCTGTATTAGTACACCACCATGTATATATCCGTAACATCATCTCTTGTTACATCACAAGCCCTCTTTAAAGTCTAGGGCTGCTTGCTTCTCTTTTCCTGGAAGCCTCACAAGGAAGCAGAAGATTGACAGCTTGCTGCTTTAATGTCAACTCATCTGTTTCTATCCTGCAGAGGTCCTTTATCTCTACCCCTGCACTTTCGCACCTTTCCAAATTACCAGCCTGTCATCTGTCCACAGTTCATTAGCAGCAAAAACTGTAATGCTGGGGAATTATCCATTCTTCACTAGACAAGTATATATGAAGAAGCCATTTGGCAAAAAGGCCATCTTTATGTCCTGGGCCTGTCAAGTACTCATCATAATTCAACTCCTATTGATAACAGGGGCTTTTTGATGCTGCAGTGCAAATAAACACTTAACAAAATGACAGAGGTGCTACTGCAGAGGACAGGCATCTTGTGTGAAAAGAATACAGGTGTCCTCCCAAGTGATTTCAAGAACAAATTACTACCAATAGTAGTCTACAAGACAGCTTTACTGAAGGAAATAATTTTCATGGAAAGTATTGGGTGCAGCCCAAAGGAGGAAATTTAATGCAGTTATTGTGCTCAGAGATGAGGTGTTTATGGAAATTTCAAAACTGTAGTAGTTTTATTTCTAGATAAAGAAATGTTTCATGAAAAATCTAAATTAAAACCAAAGCTTTTGAGTGACTATTGTTGTTTGGAGTCCACAAGTCCCTCTTATTTAATTGTTTTAACTACCATTTAGAGAAAAAAACCCCTAAACTAGTAATTAAACTGTCAATTAAACCAATGATACATATAGTATACAATACAAGTTTATTCCAAGTATAATATTCTAAGACAGTATTACTCTTCAACAGCCACAAGGAAACATTTAAGCAAAAAAGCAATTGCAATTCAACCAGCTTGCATAATTATTTCACTCCCACCCTATCACTTTTTACATATTCTATATCATCTATAGTGGGACAGGAGGCTGAAAAATTTGCTGCTTTCTCTGAGCGTACAATCATGGTGTAGTTATTTGTTTCTCACTTTAATGAAATGCCTTCATTTGCTCTTCAGTGCTGCAATGAAGGTTTTACACAAAGATGAACCTGAGATTGTGGCTGTTTCCTCTTGGTGCAATTGACCCTATGTACGTAATTCAAGAATGTTTGTGTTTACTGGCACAATCTTCTTAGCTCTGGTAATTAAGCTGATAACACTGAGAAATGGATTTCAACCATATGAGCAGGTAAGAATAACTTCCTTCCCCATTGCTACACAGATGAAAGACATAATTTTTTCTCTGTTTTCATTTTTCAGCAGTGGTATTACGTGTCATGTATTTCACTACACGCCTTTCACGTCCTAAATATCTTGGGCTTAGTTCAGAGTTTTGAATATCATGCCAATTATGCAAATCTTCAGGCTTAAATGTAAGCTTGCTATCCTCTGAAGACAGTGTCTACTTATGAAGTCTTTCTTGCCAATCTCAAGTGTTCCGAATAAACTGCTCCAATCCTTCTCATATTATTTTCTCTGGAATCAGTTGGCCATATTGTCCTTTTCAAGCAACCAAATGTTAATGTCCAGTCACATTGTGCCCTACAACAGGCAATGGGCACGTAACAATTGCCTATCAGAAAGGCAAATAGAACTGGTTTGATGCCTGGTTATAAGTAATCACTTATAGATGGTATATCATCTATAAAGGAATAGGATGTTGTGTAATTTCTCTTTCAATATACAAGGATAACCTGAGTCATTAACTGGTGTCCACTAGTAGTATGTGTGTCAGACAGAAATGCCATCCAGTTTTCCTTTCATAAAAATTCTCCAAAGTGTTTTGTGGAAGACTGCTGAAACTGTGTTCTGTTGACTCTGCTGGATTGCATTTGGAGACTGCACAGTGAATCCACATGAATGTGCAGACCAGACACATAGACAAAGCAAAGGATACTATTTCACTTCCAAACAATTAAGAAAATATTGGATTTAACTTTGATTTGAACAAACCTATATAAATTCAGATGTGCATGCAGGTATGAAGAGATTACATTGTCAGTTTGATGAAGCTAACCTTCTGCTGTATGTAATTTCTTTTTAGTAATAAACAAGATGCAGCAAGATTTCTTCCGCATAACTTCCATAAGGGGTCTATGAAAGAATTTCATTCCATAAACAAGCCAATTATATATATCAGACATATTGTAGCTTTGGAAAGAATAGTGCTTGTTAATTTCGAAAAGTTATTAAATTGCACATTATTTTAATTAAAAAAGTAGTGTAACAAGCACTGCAGATGAGACTGGGATGCCTTTGAAAATTTTACAATTCTTCATTCCACACATGCAAGAAATTTTCAGAATCTGGTGAACAGCACAATCCAGATGATACAGATCAATAAAGAAGCTTTTTATGAGCAGGCACTCTAGCAAACAGGCACAATGGACTCATAAGACTATGAAAGAATTTTTAATTTGAGGGTACAGTTGAGTTTTAAAAAGTGAAACATAGATGAACCAATTTTACTAAGAAGTTGTGAAAATCAGAAATCAGAATAAAGGTTTTGATTTTAATCGAAGAACAGAAGCAACATTGACGTGCTTGGGGAGTTTTACAAACACAGTTGTGTTAATATCTCCAATCATTTCTGAACATTGTCACATATTGAAGGCTACATAAATGAATAATTAATTCCTACAATGTGGACTGCTTTGAAATGAAACGTGGTGAACATTTGCCACTATTTGCTAGCATTGTCCAAAAAAAGGATGCACGTGAAAAAGAGCTTATTGAGTACTCTACATTTAGCCAGCCCACGTTCATTGGATAAATGCCTTAAAAAAATGTAAAACTCCACATTTGCAGGCTACACAACAAGTGCTTCTCTTCTGTTCTGCCCTGTGAGAAATGGATCTCTTCTATTCTTGTAGACATAGCTCCATATTCCCCTCATTATCCTATTCTCCCAGGAAGCCAAGGAAAAAAAAGAAGAAGCGAGCAAAACAAGAGCTTCTGCTGATGAGCACATGAGCTACTCTCCGCCATGTGACCCACTGCATACAGAGTGCACAGCCACACACACAGTTATGGTCACTCTCTGCTGAAGGGACAAAAGCCAAATGAAGCTTCATCTTAAAGACACTTGGTATACCTGATGGATAAAGCCTACAAAAAGCTGCTGAGAAAGAGAGCATATAAAAGTTTCTTGAGCTTGAATCTCACTCTTTACACTGATCATTCAACCTTATTGCATGGTTCCTCAGGAATGTTACAGGAATGAAATTGTTACAACTGAAGGGAAAAGAGAACTCCTCTTTCATTGGTGACTGCAATATTCTGAGATCTAACTTCACTTGTATGTCAAAGCTCCAAGGCAGTCTCTTTATCAGCTTGTCCAGACTTGCTTTTCAATTCCCAATTTTGAGTGTTCTAGAGAAGGAAGCCAGCAAAAAATCAAAATGCCTCATCAATGTATCCTGTTAAAATAGTCCACTTCCAAACTTCCTATTTGTGGAGCAACAGATCTGTAAGATATTGCCTCTGGCTACTGCGTATTTTGTATTGTGCTAGCACTATTGGATTCTCTTTCTACTGCTTTTATATATGGCACAGAACTATGAAGAAACAAATCCAAAACCTCAGAAAGCACTACTGTGAATAAAAAATTTCTTTTAGGATAAAGAATTCATTGTGAACATGCTTAAAATACAACCATAAACTCAAGACAAGAGAAAAACATACCTGTGAAAACCCGAGCACTTCTCCGTTCTCATCGAGCACGTTAAAGTTAATGATTGGACCTTGGACATCAGGATTGCTGAAATCTGTATCACTGTAAATACGTACTACAGGAGCCCCATTGGCATATTTTAAGTTAGACAGCACGGTATAGGTGTAGTGAGCTAATGCAAAGGTATGCTGTTTTATTTTCTCCATTCCACCTACAAGAGAAAAGTGCACATACATGTCAGGTGCATTATTTTATGGTAATGTAACAAAAAGGATGATTTTTCAGAATGGCGTAGTGTGAGGCAATTAACACAAAACTGGTAGTTTTGTGTTTCTTTAAATGCATATACAATTTTTGAATGTTTCTTTCCTCATGCAGAAATTTCAGAAGTACTGTTGCACTAAAGATTCATCTATAGTTAATCTATAGTTAATCTACTGTAGAAAGCTAAAGTTTTACTAAAATGTTTTATGGGAATTACAAGAGTTATAGTTCCAGTCTATACATAAAACTAAGATGTTCTGGTACAAATAAATTGAAAAAACAAGTTTTTCTCCAGATCTAACTCTGGAGATCACGGGAACACAGCACAGAAAGCAAACTGCTATGTCTGAAATAAAATAAAAATAATAAAATTCTAAATGTAATGACAAAAATGTCATTTTACAAGCAATTTTCTTGAGTAATGAAGAATTATTCTTCCAAGACTTCTTTCTGTAGAAGAAAAAAGGACATTGTGAATGCTTCATTAACTACACCCATGCAATCTGGGGGCTCAAGAAGAAAAACTTTGTAGACAAGTTTTCACAGAACTTGGCCTGGAAAAAGCATAAAGAGGATTTTTTTTTTCCTACACTGTGAAGTTTGGAAAAGAGAATTGCAGAGAATTCCTGCCAGATGAAGATCTGTTCAACATCTCTGCTCTTTGAGGAGAGGTTGTTTCTTTGCTAGATGTCCCTATTGAAGGAGCTTCCATTATGCACGTTGTGCACTGCACCATGGTGGGTCTACATCATGGGGAAAGAACAAAAACAGGTAAAGAATCACCAAAGACCTCTTGAAGTAGAAGAGCATTTTTCTTTCTGGGTTTTAGACCCAGAGTATTTTATGTAATGCCGAGTATCCTATTTGAGGCTCGTGAGCATGTTTCGCCTTTTATTTTACCTTTTTTTTTTGGTTAACTTTTGTAACTATGACTCTCACAGTTACTTCTGTGCATACTACTTTTATATCTGAGTATCTGGAAACTTCCACACTTGAAATTTTGTAATCTTGTTGACTTCTGTGCCTTTATTCATAAAAAGACTGTGTCATTTTTGAATGCATATAAAGGAAAAAAAAATATATTTCTCTTGACATGCAGAAGAACTGCATCAGCATCTGTTATTTCACGTTTTTTTTTTTCCCCCATTTCTCTGTTATGTGCTATCTCCTTTAGATAAGCTGGAAGAGCATGCATTAAAAGCACAGATTAGATATAAGGTGGAAGTACTTTTTTTTGTGCTGAAGAATAATAAAGAGGAATAAGACATTTAATGAGATACTAACATGCAAAGCACTTGCAAGGAAGCATGCCAGCAGTTAATCAGTGCAATTTCTAGATGTTAGCCACAGTAAACTTGGCAAGCATCTCTAGAACATTTTGGTCTGAAAGATGATTTGTATTTTCAGAGTCTCCAAGAATAAAAGATTGACTAGTCAGAAATGTCCTAGTTGTTGGGTAGAAGTTAAAAGTCTTGAAATAGCAAAAAAAGAAAACCAAAACTACACACAAAAAAAGTTATTTCTGAGCATTTGTCAGAAAGTAGCTGTCTTAAGAGACGTGACTGCCTTGTCAGCTTCTGAGATGTGTCTAATCTCCTGATTCAGAGCTTTTCCAAACTGACAGGAATCTTTTAATAGAAGATTAAACTACTGTCCTTGTGCCTGGTTGAAGTAATCTCTTATTCAGAAATTTCAGTCACTCATTCACAGCAATCATTCTGCTATCATTTCTATATTGTTTTCAGCTATTCTCCTTTAAAGTTTCTTAATCACATTTCCTTGTTCATTAGTGAGAAGCTGATGAGCCTTTTAATTATTTATTCTGACAAATCCAAAAGCAATAGCCTGCAGTTGCTTTCCTGCCCCGTGACTGGAGAAAGGAAGCTATGTTGCCAGGATCGCATATTTTTAAGTAGCAGAATAGGTGGTAATTAGGTCTGATGTCACAGAAAACCTTGTGGTAAAACTGCCAACAGTCTGAAATTTATTCTGACAGAAAAAGGGATATATATTCAGAAAATAGCTGTGACTTATTTTTATTTTGTTCAGCACAATTATCTATACTGTGTATTATATAAATCCAGTGCTTACCTCATCTCCCTTCTAGGGACAAGAATGTGAACAAGAGAAAATGAAAACCAGAACAAATCTCTGTTTGAGAATAAAAGTAGTAATATATTATAAGCCTTTTGTAAGACTTACAATTCAGAAAAATGATTGATACTTCACTTTAAGAAGGTGCTAGGAAAGACTCAAGTGCCTTGACTCCTTCTCAGTTTAGGGATTTTATCCCTTACTGCTGCATTATTTCATTAAGGTGAATTGCATCTAGTTACTCCTAATAGTTATTTTTAAATTAGGAACAATTTATGCATTCTGTAATTTGGATCAGAATTAATCCCATGTCTAAATTACATCAGATGAAGTCTAATACCATCCACTGTATTTATGTGTGTAAAGTGTGTAGGAACACATTCAGCACAAAGCATGCTCACAATCCACAATCTGCACTCATCAGTAACTTCTTCCTATAGCAGAACTGTAAGGACTTCTCTGTGAAAAGGGAAACTTCTGCATTTGTGAGGATTAATATACCTCTTGTTATTTTGTCTCCATGTGCATTTTTTGACATTATATTAAGCCAGACATGATTGTTTAATGAATTCCCTTCCCAGTAGCACCAGATTTTTCACACAAATTGTTGCCTCAATGAATGCCATATACTTTTGCAGTGGTAAACTTTTTGAGCAGAAGAGATTGCAAAGCGAGCTTGTACTTCTGTGTACAAACCTCCTTGCCAAAGTATTCTAGCAAAGCTGTGGAGATGCATTTACACCTCATATTGCTGATGTGTGTTTGCACACTACAGCATTCTGATAGGTCAGCACCATCTCAGACCTGCCATCCCATCTTATACCTCAGTCTGGGTATCGTTATGGAAACTAATATTGTTCAAGCATGGAAAATTCAGAGTGCCACTGCACTGGCTAACCCATAGATAAATTTATAATGTCAGCTTTTCCATAGGAATTGCATATGTGCATAAGCCTCTCCACAGAGACTGTGCGACAGTCATCTGGAAGAGAAGTTGTGTCACACTTACAAGAGGGTAAAACCTATGTGCATTCAAACTAGTCACAATTGTCATCACGGTAGAGGAAATCCATCACTTGTCTTGCCTGGTGATAGCATATTGTATCTGCATTACTTCTGTCTTGTTAGCTGCTTGTTCTTTGCAAATAGAATGAGATTTTATTTTTCCAGTGGAATTTTATGCAATCAGAGAGGTCTGAGATATACACATGTCCTATAAGTATTCAGTGAAGAATGATTCTGAGTTAGCAGGGACCTGGTTTTGCATTACATAATGGCACACATGTAATGGTATATCATCTCCTCTCTGAAAGAACCAGGATTTCAGCAGCCCAAATGTTCAAATGTTAGTTCTTCCTGAAAGAGCTGTAGACAAATAGGCGTATGTCAACACCTATAAAAGATTTTGAATAAAGAGATTAAGATAAAGCAGAGACTGCGAGAGAGTCGCTAGAATGAAAGCTCTAGTGCTTAAGGTTTTCAAGCTGTACTCAGAAACCTCTGTGATCTGCATTCTAGTACATTTTTTCTCTCTCTTACTATGGGAAGCTAAATACTGGAGATAAGGAAGAAGAGAGACATAAAACAAATATACAGTTATTGTTCTAACTCAGTTTGAAAAAGTTACAGAAATTGAGGTTTAAGCTCGACAAATTCTCTATCACTCCAGTAAATCCAATCTCACATATATCTTTGGATAAGAAAAAGATCGATGTGATTCACTATTCGTCAGCATCACCTAATAGCAACGAGGCAGAGAAATAATGAGCTGAAATCTCAGCAAACCAATCAGCAGGGAGTGAAACCAAGATATAACCACCTTCTACTGAATCCCAAATGAGACAGATCACCACGCAGGACCAGTGAGTCAATGTGCTAATGAAGCCATGGAACCTGAAAATCCTGTCAAACATTTGGAGTCCTTTCCTTCACTTCCTCCAAGAAGGGTACATGGAGATTAATTTCTGAGCTTTTTTGGTATTCTTTTTTTGCGTAGAACTGGATGTCTCTGACTGAGGTCTGTCACCTATTTAGTGTTATTCTTCCTACTAAAAATCTCTTGACGATGAACTTAGTAATGGTAATTTTTTGCGAATTTGAGTGCTTCAGCTTTAAACAACATTAAACAATGTATTCTAACCATTGCTATTCTTTAGCACTCCTGTTTTAAACAGAATGATGCAAACATGAAAATGAAATATTCTCAAGATGATCCAACTCTCTGCCTCCAAAGTGCAATCCTGAAATGTTATAAATACAATGCAAGAAAAAAAAGAGAAGAAAATATAATCAACTTGATCAGTCATCCCTTGGTAGAGCTTCTACATTTATCAAAAAAATATTAAATATACCCATTCCTGGTTAGCTTTCCCCCTCTAAATTATGAGAATAGCTGCCCTAAGTAAGACCAAATCTCGCTACTGCCTGTTTCCCAGAGTGAGGAGTAACAGACACCTAGAGGAAAAAATATATGAAAAAGGTATGTAATTTCTAATCAATTAAAATGAAGTAAACACAATATATATACAAAAAAAAAAATTCCCAAAACATGAAAATGTCCTCATGGGTTGTCTAACAGAACTAAGGATATAAAAGCCACTGAGGGAACTTGAACATTACAATACATTGACATTTCCTTAGTGTCAACAGAAAACAGCTCCTCTGACATAAGAGAACTGCAATACTGGTCATAACTGCTACCAAAATCTCATTCATTTAATTCAAAATAAATCACTGTAAATGTCTTACCAGCCAATTCATAAAAATATCTATCATCCACACTCACAGAAAAGGCATAAGACATGGACAGATTGCAAACCCCTCTTTCACTCTGACTCACATGACCAGTTCAATCAACTTGATCTATAAAACACAAAGTTTGGTTTGGGAAACACAAAGTGGAGTGGACTATGACCGTTTCTGCAGCTAAGATGACTGCATTTGAGAGCAAGAAGGGTAAAATCTGTGTCCTCAGTTGTCATTGGTACTTCTAAAAAATAATGCAGGCTTCTTTATAAAGTTAAGATGTAACAAAAAGAAAAATTACATAAAAAGAAAATTTTGATTGTGAATCTGTGGGGTTTTCTTCCCTGAAAAGTACATAATGTGGTCTGAAATGACATAATCAACTAGCAAGAATCCATTTCACAAGATTATTGTCCAGATTGAAACTTTAGATGGACTCCTGCAACCTAATTATGTAGTTTCTGTGTGTCCAAAACAGAGAGCCATGTTACACCCTCAACACAACTAAATCCATGCAGAATTCAATGGGTAATAGGGGGACCTTTTACTCTCTCAACACTAATTCTTTGCATAATAGCTTAAATCCTTTTATTCTCCTCCTTCTCCCACACCATCTCAATAGTTTAAGACTGTGGGAAGCAACTGCTTAATCCTCTATTCAGAGTGTTATACTGAAACCAAACATGAAACACATATTTGGTGTTTATCTTAATGAACAGAAGGCTCTTTGATGCCCCATCTCCCACTTCTTTAGAGCAAGCTAATTCAAGCTCCATTTTCACACAGCGAGGGGAGTTGGAAGGCTCTGTTCTAAATAAAACAGGCAGCATATTCTGAAAGAAGTAGCTCCTAATTTTCAAACATCATAATGAGGAATACTTTGCCTTTTTAAAAATTTCTTGGGAGTTGCATGAGAGAGGGGAAGTTGTACATGCTGCCTGTCTGACTCACTTTTGATATAAATATTTTAATTACAGGGACAATTCAATTTCAGTTAACTAATTTTTAGATAAATAGCTATCCAAAAATTCAAATAAACTCCAGGTAAGATACATTTAGTTTACTGTTTGATATTAAGAGATTTCTTTTTTGAGCCAGGGGAGGGTATGTGTTTCTGTCCATCCTTTATTTTCTTCCACGCCACAGTCTCAGCAGAAGTAATAATTTCAGGACGACTTTTCAAACCATTAAACCAGCAACATAAAAGATGACTGGGGAGTCTTTCTCAAAAAGGCAGAGTGCCTTGCACATCTCATGGAAGCAGCATTCAAACTGTACCTCCAGAGTACTGGATGACATGAGCCCAAAGAGATTTCTGTGAGAACAACAGAATCATCCCTAAAAGTATGTATTTATGTGATACTCACATTTTATCTCTAAAGGCTTTATCTCCCAAGGTTTTTCTCAGTCCAGTGGAACAACTTCTGCTTATGATTCTGTCATCTTAAGGACGAAATGCAAGAGAAGCTTGTACTATAAAAGCACATGAATTCTCCTGGCAGCTGTTAGAAACCTGAATGTTACATTTGGTCTCTGTTCTGCTTTATTATGAAATGTCTCTGTCCTTTGTTTAATGGAGCCTGCTATGCCCAATTCCTTGAAGTCAGCATGTGGAAGCTTAACTGCTGCTTGTTCCCTGGAATTTTTAACTCTTCACAACTAGTCTGCTAACATGAGGCAAGCATAAAGCTCTTTCTTTGTCTTGCGGCTATATAATGGGAATTTAGAAAATGTAAGATGAGGCACTATGTCTTACGTTTTCCAGCTAATAAGACTAATTTGACCCTGATTTTGCATGAACACTTATTTACTATTTTTTAACTTACTTATTTGAGTGAGGAGCAACTTTCTAATCATTGTAACATAGCTGGAGGAGAACCTTTGTCATCTGCTCAGCTAAAATGATAACTATCATCAGATGTGTAGTTAAGTTGAATTCTTCTGAAAAATAACTTTTCTATAAGACCCAGCCACCAGTGCTACTTGACAGTATCATGATTTTCTAACATCTCCACAGCTTTGTGGGTTGTTTTCATTCTCCCTTGAGGGGAGGTGCAGACCAATGGATACAAACAACTTGCACCAAAAATAGACTGAATATAAAGAGAAATCCAAATGTTCGGGGGGCTTGTGGGAGGAAATTTTCCCCTCAGCATCAAGAGAACCCTTTGAAATATTCTGAAAACCCTGACAGCTTCCTTCTTTTCCTTCCTAAGATGACAGATCCCAATCTAAAGCCTTGCCAGGATATAAATCCATTCTGCTTCAAAGCTCACCTTGCCTGCATTTGCTGCAGAAGAATGGCTAATGCTGTGCCCAGAACTCTCACCTCAGTAGTCATTGGTTTGACTCTGCCTTCCTATAGGTTTTGTATTAGCAAAACAGTTAACACAACATTTTTGGAATCTCTGTTAGTGAAATATTTTGGTGTCCAAGACAGCATATTGATTTGCAGTACAGCTTTTTCCTTATAAATTTGGTTGGACACCTTTCCTCTTTACTCTGACAATCTCTGAACCAAGGCTTTTCCTGTCAGTGTATGAAGTAGTGGGATGCTCCATCTCTGCTCTTGTGCAGCCTTCATATGCTGCTCTTTCTAAGGCTCCACAGAACTTTCCCATCATATCAATGCAGAAAATACCACAAGTCCATTTAATTAAAACAAGGATCACAATACATGAAAAGAAAAGTTTCCAGAGGACAAATCTTAAAGCATGATGTTGAATAGTGATGAAAAAAAATCACTCAATTTTCCCATTCTCTATCTGTAACATTCGGGAATACAAGAAGTTAGTAAAATAGTTTCTACCCATTTTTATGAAAAGAACAGTATTTTTCTCAGTGACATTTTGGATTTACTGATATTCATAATTTTTAATAGTCTAAAGAATGCTTTGCCATTTGTTTTGCATTCTAAGGCAAGGTCCTTGCTGGTACTGTTACTATAATAATAATAGCTACCATGGAAGGAAGGGTGTAATTAATGAAACAGTGGTAATAAAGCAAATGCAATGAATTATGAAAACTGCCTTGAAATTTCTGTAAATTGATGTCTTAATCAGTAGGAAGCATGTATATATTAAAAAGTTTTCTGAATTCTGGAACGCCATGCTAAACTGAACCATGCCAGGGCTTCTCCCAGGCTTTTTAACCAGGCTAATATTGTTTTAATAATTATCTACGCTAATACCACAAGAGAGACCTATAGCTAACCCATAATCTGCCCTCAGGTCACAGCATTAAGTCTGCTTTACATTAGTCACTCTTCTTGTGAGGACCAAAAAGTGACCCACTGACACACCTTCCCTCCTGTGGCTGTCTTTTCTGACTGGACACGGCAGGCTCAGACCTCTTGAAGTTCATTGCTGAGTTTGTGAGATGTGTGAACACACAAAACATTTCACAGACAGTGGAAGGAAAAACTGAGAGCAAAAAGTGGCTACTTTGGCACAGTGTTACACACTCTCAACACACAGCTTTCAGCAATGATGTTATAGTTCCAGCCTCACTTCTCAAGATTTCATGCAATAAAAGTGAGATGCCAGTACTTCTTAAAATATAGCCATTGCTGTGGGATGCTCAGCAATCACTCCTGTAAAACAGCATCAGGTTTTTTTATAAGCAGAAAGTCCTGCAGTGTTGGCTGGTATAAATTAACTTTTGGGAGGTTTGTTACACTGCTCACTCCTCTGAGCTTCTGAAAACCACTGCACCTAGAAGATTGTGTCATCTCCATGTCAAGGGGCTGATGAGCAATAAGAAAATGTGCTGGATTAAGACTGAACATTTGTAATTTTCTAAGCGTGGAATAGGTATTTAACTCACTTGTAAGTTCACTGAGCAGATCTACTAAACAGAAGACTAGAAGAAAAATCTAAGGTAGAAAATGTTAATATTTTAAAGTAATTTATTGTGGTTTTCGCTTAGTTTCAAAGACTGTAGGTAGTATGCTTCTAAAAAAAATAACCACTCCTGGCCTTATATCAGCTTCAATAAGCTGTACCACCATAAATCAGTCAAAACCTGTACTTCAGATTCAGTGCATAAGAGTTGAAGTATTGAAGACATGAGCAATTCTTTCTTATGTGCACCACTTGCTGTCTCATGCTGTAAATCAAGCTCTATGGTGAGCTCAGCCACAGCCTCTGAAGACAGGCTTGGGCAAGGTTAAAAGAAAGCACTGATGTGAGCAAGGCACTGGTGAAGGATGAGTGCTGCCAACACAGAGGAAGCCACTGACAGGGAAAGGAAGCAAGGCAACATGCACTGAGGAAGCCCTGGCCTTCTCCCATGGCAATCCAGGACATTACGAGCCCTGCAGAAGGAAGGCAAAAAGAGTAGGGGCTGCTGCAGCTCTGTCAAATGAGAGATTTTGCAGTTAAAGTGTAAACAAATGGCTTAACTACCCCCCATTTTCCTCATCATTTCTATTTCAGGTATTTTTTTACAACAGCAAGGCTGTAGAAATGAAGGTCCAACTCAAGGCACTGTTCACAAAATTCCATTTTAAGGTTACAAGGATAAGGCAAAAGGGCAAAGGTTCCCTTCCTATGAGGCAGGGATGAAGCTAGAACATTCATGAGATGTGGAGGGGCCCAGATTCACTTGTGTCTTCCCTTGAGGGGCTTCACACTCTAGTTTGTACCACACATAACAATAAACCAATATATTTTACTTCCCTGGTTTCTTTGGAGCTCTCAGCTTTTGGAATGCTTTATCTTAGGTCCACCAAAGTAGTAATAGTGGCTAATGCTCTTCAGATTGTTCTATGAGATTCATATATTAAGATGTCAAAGAACACTATCAGGGCTAATGATATAAAAAATCAGAAACAACAGGTCTTCTTGGGTTTTTTTGTTTTTGTTTTTGGGGTTTTTTTGTCGTTGTTGTTGGGGTTTTTGTTTGTTTGTTTTTGTTTTATTTGTTTGTTTGTTTTTTGGGTTTTGGTTGGTTTTTTTAAAATTATTATTATCTAGTATTATCTACCATGCATTTCTTTCTTTCTTTTATGCAGCATATTTTCTAAAGATATCTATAATGCCTTTACTTGCAAATGGAAACATTCAGGGAAGAAGCAATTTAAGGAAATAAATGCACAGATAATCCTTATTACTTTCCTTTTCATTCTTGCCCCACCAAGTGCAATCTTGCTATTGTAAATGAAAAGTATGACCATGAAAAGGGCTTCTGATTTGAAGCATCATGAAAAGGAAACCCTCAGAAATGATTCATAGTGTACATGGCCATTATGCCAAACAGGCACTGAGTGTTACTCCTGTTGGCAAAGAAAGTTGGCACACACTTAGCTCCATGACCTTTGGCTACAAAGGTGCTGCACAACACGAGATATGCAAATGCCATACCCAAAGCAAAGAGTCTGTTTTCATACCTTAGCCTTGAATGAAAACACTTGTTTATCTCTTTCTCTTCATGAAATATGTTCATCTCTTTCTCTTTTTTCCCTTCTTGAAAGATGCTTAACTCATCTCAATACATGAGATATTTTGAATGGCTGCAATGGCACACAAGACATCCTTGTAGATAGCATTGCCTTGGTTTGGAGTCTCTAGTTGACCATCAGGAGCCTTGGTTTGCAGTTGAAATTACTTAAGCCTGTTAAATATTATTATTTATTGTGTTTCATTTATTAAATGCAACAGTTATTCTTGCCTGAATTGAACTAACCATAATGGCTGTCTCAGGCTGCCCAAGATTCTAGTATTTCTCTTGACTCACCCTCTCTAATATTTTCGGGACTTAACCTTTCTGGCCTCACCAAACCTCTGGTGGTCTTACATACCTAGGTGAGGATCCTACAGGAATGACATCATCCTTCTGAGGTACTTCGCAGGAGAGAGAAGACACCTAATTCAGAGCAGCAGCAAACTTCAGACCAATTAGAAGTGGAGTGATTAATCAGACTGTTCAAACATCTGGATGCAAACCCAACAGGAAAACTTGTATAATTAAGAAGTGTGAATTTAAATGCACGGCAATGCATTTAAAGGCTTCACATATCAAACATTAGTGTGGCTGCATTTCATGTAGAATTGGTATATTCACTTACCTCTCTGAAACCCTTCTGCCTTCTTGGATATGGTAGGATAAGGGAGAAACAATAGGCAAACAATTAACCCTTTTTCCTTTTACAAGAACAATAACAGTCCCACAATTTTGTGGGTTCCCATCTGCAAAATCTTTTACTAGTACTCAGTGGCATTTTTCCACAAAACTCCTCAATAATTTTTAAGAGTTCAAGAGCATCTTCAATGTTTATTATAAATGGTTTAAATTTACTGAGCAGTTTTCAACAGTAAAATTTTACTAAATTGTTGAGACCAAAAGGCAAATGCAAGGACATCAACCTTAGCATATTGTTCTATTCTAGGGTGACCAAAGGTGACGCCAGGATCAGATGAAGCATTTATCAGATGATATTAGCTTGGACTGTGATATGGCTTCTCAACCCTTTTCCCTTTCATTATAATAGCTGTTATAACTCTCACCAGAGAGCCTTCTCAAAGGAGAAGGGATCAATACAAGCCATGAAGGGAGATCAGGAGATGCAGGATGAGCTGGTCTTTCATGACAATGGCAGGGAGTCAACTTGAACTCCCCAGGAGAGACAAAGCAGTACTGACAGCTACACAGCAAGTTCCCCTTCAGCAAGCTGCTGAAACTTAAACAGTTTGGAACTGGCCTGGGAGGTATTTTACACCAATTAGCAATTTTTCTTTTTCTTGTCTTTTCACATACTTTGACAACAATGCTCTCCAGAGTATGAGGAGGCTTATGTGACATACCTCTTGCTCTTGAGTCTTTGTATCCATTTTTCTTAATTTCTTCCTAGCTATTCTGATATCAAAACTTCCACATAGTGTTGAGAAATGATAAAAAAGCCTACATTTTGATCTAAAGAGAGATTCTCTAATGCCTCAGAGAGTTCTACTCTCTCACACGCCATCTGAAGATAGAAGTTTCACAGGACTAAAACATCCCTTGTACAGCTGGAGAATAAATAAATAAATTGATAAGTAAAGAAATGCTGGCTCAAGTGCTTCTTTCCTTCTCTATCTCTGAACATGCAAGAAATAAATTGATTAACACCCTGAAGTTATGATGAATCACAGAATTTTTAGGATCAGTAGAAGCTGGGTTGAAACATTTCACCTGTCTTAGATACAGAACAGAAAAGGAAAAATGAAGGTACTATAAATTGAAGGGTCAGAAAAATTAGTTTTATGGTCCTGCAGAGACTTGTCTCACCTGTAAGGTCAGACCAATCAGTCAATCAAAATAATAAAAATCTTTCATTTTGAGGCCTTGACAATGTGAGTCCTGCCAAATGTACTCATTACAGCTCTTTCCTTTTTTCTTTCTTTATCAGAATGATGCTGTCAAGTTCAGAATGTGATCTAATATAAAAGCTTAGATCCTTCTTTATCAGACCAGATAACAAGAAGTGTTGGAATCAAGACAGCATGTTGATTATTACTGACTAAAAGCTGAACCTTGAAGGCTCACTTTGTTCAACAGCCAGAGTCAGCAACTGCAGTCTTTATTTTCCTCTGCAACTCCCAAGCTTTGACTTAAATCATACCACACTTTCTTGTAACATAGGTTGAGCTCAGGTACAAAGGATTAATTTGTTTCCCACATCTCATACAGTTCTTTTCTCTCATTTCCACAGCTCTTTATGGATAATATTCACTGAACTTGGGTATGTGTGATATGTTTGTAACTTTATCTGAAAATATAAATTCTGTAAGACAGAATTTAAACACATCACTATACTGCTCAGCTATTTTGGCTTCTTCGCTATGCTGGCATTACTTTCCTGCAGACTTTGTCTCTTCATCTACAGGCAGGGAAGAGATGAAAGAGTGTGTCAGGGGCATCAGGCACTTTAATGTCAGCTGCTTGTAAGCCAGGTTAGTCAGTAATGTATTCAGAGCCTATTAAAGCCGACAGGATCTTCCACAGCTGTAAAGCTCTCCTGCAGTAACCAGCAAGAACATTTTTCCATATCCTATGTGATGCTGAGATGCAGGTCTATCCTTCAAAGCGTTTTGAAATTCTCTCATGCTAACTGATTGCACCCCATTGGACTTAATTTCTTTAGTTTTTGTATTTCGTTTGCAGCAGAGACAGCGAGTATTTGACCCAAAGACAGAGGGTGGATCAGCCTGTTTCACAAAGCTGCTTGTTGAGCTGACATTTATTTAAAACTCTTCCCGTCAGAAAAGAAAGATCTATTACTGCCACAAAATGGCGAAATGCCAAGACACAGATTTTGAGAATTTCTGCTTCCATGAACAGGAAGATATTATCAAGACTAATTTATGAAAAGAAGAGCAAAATATATCTTTAAAACCACTTAACACAGCCATAAAAATATATTGGTTTTAAATGCCTATGATGTTATTCAATTAATGAATTGGTATCACTACCCTCAATTTAAAAATTCTAATTTATAAGATTCTCAGACTCTATTTTACACCCTTCTTATTCCTATGCTCCCCATTTTACTCACCTCCAGATTTTCTAAATTATTAAAGAAAATAATGAATTTCACCAGAACCTGTTGCCACAGGAACCTGGGCTAGGAACAGGGCCTGGGATCTGCTGCCAGGGCTTGGAGATGCCCCGAGACCACCATGACACTGCAGGGCTGACATCCTGGTCCTGGGGGGATTGAAGGAGTACAGAGCCCTGGGGTGCCCAGCTCCCAGGAGAGCAGCTCCCTCTCTCAGGAGGCAGCATTTGGCAGAGGATGCCAAAGATAGCCACAGAGATCCTTTTGGAGAGCACCAACAGCCAGCCGGCTAGGGGCTGCCAAGCCTTCAGAGGAGAAGGACGAGGCAGGAGGGAGAGCATGGTGGTGGGATGGGCTCACATTGAGCTCCCTGGATGCTGAGGGCAGGCTTGCCAGCACTGGGGGCATGCTGTGCCAAGGCAGGCACTGTCATCCCACGCCTCTTTCACCTCCTCTTCCCACACGTGGGCCATGGGCAGCAACATGCAGTGCCTCAGGACAGCCACGGCCAGGCTGCATCCCGCCAGGGGGACAGGCTGCCATCACTCCCAAATACAAAATGCTTGCAGGTACCTGCGCTGAGACAAAGCACAGTTTTAAATTTCAGCAAGAATTTTTATTATCTCTAAGCAGGTGACAGCCACTGCAGGTATAAGAACTGTACTTTCTTGACTCCAGCCTTCAGTCTTTAACTTTTCTAAGCTTTGAAATGAAGATGTTCTTAATACCAGAGAAAGAGGCTTTGCATATGAAACGAATTATTAAATTCACATGAGATGCATCCATTTTGGAGATGAGGGATTGCATGAAAGAGAGACACACTGTGATCTTTTCCTTCTTGTCACTTCCATATTAAAACAAATGCCATATCATTATTGGGACCGGTTTGTCCAAGGTCACTTAATTGTTCAGCATTTACAAGCTGGCAGCTCATCACAGGCAGAAGCAGCACATATAATCATTATTGATGCTGGCAGTCTCCACCCTCACTAATGCTCCTTGTTCTGTCAGCCAGTCCCTGGCTTGTCACAGGCAAACAGAATTATTCTTTGAGCTGTGCTTGGATCTGCAGTTCAAGGGAGCTGTTTGATGCTAGACCACAACTAAGTACCAAATGGTGTCATGCCTATTTACAGAACATGCCAGGTCAACAGCTACTGTTTAATTAGGCTCCAATCCTCCCATCCACAGCTCAACAGGAATGCCATGCCCTGTGGTGGGCATCTCTGAGGGGAGGTACCTCACCTCCTCCCATGTGTGAAATGGCTGAAGAGCATCTTCCTGATGCTATTGTAGACCTCAGAGGGGGGTCTCCCTTGGATGGCATTGATCCCATCTTCTAGCTTTGGGTGAAAGACTCAATTACTCACCTCCCACTGCTACTGTGAGGCAGAACTATACAAGAAATAGGAATTCCTGCCTCTAGAGCCTTGCAGAAAATTCCCTCTGCTCTGTAAACTTCAATAACTTTTCCCTCATTTTATTAATCCTCTTCAAAATTTGTCTTTCTAACTGCAACTGCTGAAATTTGATGCTATGTAAATGACAGTTGTATTTATTAACATAAAACCAAGTATTTGAGTTTTCGGTTGAAAACTTTAAATAAATTTAAAGCATGATGTTTTTGGAGATAAACAAGAATTCTGTTTAAAACTCCAGAGATAAGTGATTTAATAATTTTTTTTTAAAATACTGAATGTTCTTTTAGTTTATGTGTAGCTTACTAAATATGCCAAAGTGGCAAGCACAGCTGGAATGCCACACAGATGATACAGAGAGAGAACAAAATATACACTGCTGAATTTCTTTGTTTGCTAGGAACTGCTGTACCATTAAAAAAAAACCAAAACAAAACAAAAACCAAAAAACAACCAACCAAACAAAAAAACCTCATAAAGCCCACTTCCTAATGTTAGCAGAACACAGAAAAGCTATTGACTACTGACATGTTATAGCTATGCTTTTCTTCAGTACTTTGACAATTCAAAATTAGCATTGATCTAAACCACTTCTTGCTAAGAATCAATACATAAAACATATCTGTGTAAGTATTGTTTGCTGAGGGAAACACTAAAATCCAATAACAGAGATGAAAGCACTTCTTTTGTGAAGATCTGCTGGACTTCTTTTAGCAAGACACTTTTCTGTAAAAGAATTTGTGAAACACACATAAGCATATTTATGTAGATGCACTTAAGAAATTTTAAGTTTGATGGATGAACAGGTGTGTATTGCATGTCAAGGTTTAATAAGTATGCTCTAAAATGAAGATATTCTGCTTAAAGAAATTACTGCATCAGCACTAGCCTCTTAAATTGCTTGAAAATAAAAACTTCATTAAGACCTCAATCCTGGCAGTAATTAATTAAATATCATTAATAGTTATATGCCTGTAAGAGACTTCTTATAGAAAAATGTAGTAAAATCAAATCTATTGAGCCATCTTGCAATTACTGTGAAAGCCCAGATAGTTTAAGAGAGAAATTTTCCTTTTTAGAGGTTGGAGGCATTTCATGCTTTCATATGGGATTCTATAACCAGTTCATAATTCTCTTCTAATTGCTAGCGTATGGTTACAAATGTAATAGAAAAGCTTTTATTTTCTATTAAATCCTTGATAGTTTTTTCAGGAAGGGCTAAACTCTAAATATTTAAGATTAGTTTCAATAACCACTTTTTACTATCCCCATAAAGAGCTTACAAGCTCCATCTTCTTCCCTTGCTACCATTCCCATAGGGGCAGCATAGATGGATTCTTCTCCGAATGGTACAATGATCTCATGAACCACAAGAATAACCCACTTCCTCATTCTGTGCTCATGGAAATAAATGAGAAATGTTGGTAGTGATTTAAATTATTCCTGAAGCAGATACATTGTCTATATACTCAAATGCTCATTATTACCCACATGCTGATGTCCTTGTCCAGCTTTTCAGAAATGCCTCCCAGCACAGTTAGGATTAGTGACTGCCAAAATTTGGTATTAATCTGACAAGCAAAAATCAATTTCAGGTTAAAAAAAAAAAGGCAGGTTTCAAGGATCACCTTCTTCAAGCTCAGGAGTGGTCCATCCCAGCAAGCAGGAAACATAGTTAAAGCAGCAGACTTTCACAGATGAACAAGGAGCTCCCCACTAAACTAAAACACAGGTAGAAAGGTGAAAACAGGACCAGGCGACCCAGGAGGAACACAGAGCCATGGTCTGAACACACATGGATGCAATTAGGAATTTGGTAAGGAATATAACTGGTAACAAGAAGGATTTCTACAAGCAGAAGCTCTGCTGAGGAAGGACACAGAAAAGGGTAAAGGTCTTTATGTCTTTTGTGACTCGTTTTTCACTGGTGAGCCTTGCCTGCAGGAATCTCAGGCCCTCAGCTCAGAGGAAAAGCCTAGTCCAAGGACAACTTACCATCAGTGGAACAGGATCATGTTATGGAACTCTTAAAATAAACTGGGCATAAACAACTTCATGGGCCCTGATAGGATGCTCCCACAAGTGCTAATGGACCTGGTTGCTGTTGCTTGCAAGGTCAAGCCTGATAATCTTTGAAAGATCATGGTGATTGTGAGAATTTTCCAAAGACTGGGACTGGAGAAAAGCAAATGTCATTCCTATTATCAAGCAGGGCAAGAAGGAAGATTCAGGGAATTACAAGTGTTCAGCCTCACCTCAGTCTCAGGGAAGATGATAAAGCAAATGAGTCCAGAAACCATTTTCATACATGAAGGACAAGAAGGTGATCAGGAATAGTCATCATGGATTTACAAAGAGTAAAACATGCTTTACCAACCTCATAGCCTTCTTCATTGAGATGGCCAGTTTGGCAAATGAGGGAAGAACAGTGGATGGTGTTTATCTTGATTTTATTACTTTTTGACACGGTCTCCCATAAAATCCTCACAGACAATCTGATGAAGTATGGGTTAGATAAGTGGATAATGAAGTGGAACTGAAAAATGGCTTAACTGCCAGGCTTAGAGAGCAGTGATCAATGGCATGAAGTCCAGACAGAAGCTAGTCACTGGTGATGTAGCCCAAGTGTTGATATTGAGTCCTTTGCCATTGAAAAACTTTATTAATGACTTGGACAATGGGGTAGCATGCACGCTTAGCAAATTTCCAGATGATACAACTAATGATGGTGCTGCCAACCAGAGAGATCTCAACAAGCTGGAGAATTATAAAGAGAAATTCATGGAGATCAACAAAGAGAAATGCAAAGTCCTGCATTTGGGTAGGAACAAACCCAGGCACCAGTATTGGTCATGGCTTGACTGGCTGGAAAGCAGCTTTGTTAGAAAAGGGCCTGTGTGTCCTAGTGGACAACTAGCTGATCACCTCATGCCAAAGGAGGTAGATGTTGTCCTGGGCTGCATTAATTGAGGTCATCCCTCCCTCTCTTCAGTGCTGGTGAGTTCACATCTGCAGTGCTGTGTCCAGTCCTGAGCTCCACAGTCCTACACATAGTGGAGTGAGTTGAGTGAAGGATTAAAAAATGAATAAGGGACTAGACCATCTCTAATATGAGGAAAAGCTGAGAGAGATGGAACTGTTCAGTCTGGAGAGTAGATATTTCAGGTGGGGATCTTCGGGATGTGCATAAATACCCAAAGCGAAGGTTGTAAAGAAGATGAAGCCAGGCTCTTCTCAGTGGTACCCAGTGACAGTACAAAAGGCAATGGGCACAAACTGAAAAAGAGGAAATTCCACATAAACATCAGAAAAACTTGCCAGAAGGCTTTCAGCCTTGAACTGGGAGAACTCTTTTTCTTCATTCTATTGAGTAAAACATTTAGTCCGTCTGTGAGCCTAGAAGAGACATATGGAGTCATTCAAGCAAAAAGGTCTGCCTATTTATGCTGCTAGTTTAGTTTTTCAATGATATATTCATTCTTCTCTTATATGGACACAGTGACTAACAGTTTTAATAACCTGTGAGCAGCCAGACTTGATCATGACTCCTTTTATTTTATTATAAAATTCAGTCTCTTTGAAGGGAAAGCAGGGTTTCTACACAACTGCTCAAGAAATGGAATTCCTGTTATATATGAAATTCTAACATATTAAAAAGTAATTCTGATTTGAATTGCAAATATAAAGTGATGGAATTCCTGTAAAGAGAAAATTGTCAAAAATTGCTACCAAGTTAATGTCCATGAACAAACATCTTCTCAGTATCTTATAAAGAGGTTTTAAGGAAGTAGTTGCTGGAGTTGCTGAAGACGTAGAACTCATTCTAGAGAAGTGTCTTTCCACCAAGTACCTTCTGAGTGATGTAACTGAAAAACTCACCATGTTGGTTAGTTCTGACTTCTGAAAACTTCTAAAGTTTAAAAACTCCACATCTCATTATTATTTGACAGCATTTAACAAGATATATAAAAATTAGTATCTCTTTAAAATGTAATAAAGCCTATAACAAATTAAAATACTTCCACATTTTCTAGGTACAAGATCAATGACATTTCTTTGAAAAGAAAAACAAACCTATAAGCTCCGAAATGGCACATTTCCAAAAAGGGTTTAAATTTCATAAAAACTAAATGTCAGAGAATAATTTGGCTAGTAAATACATTGCTGTACAATACATCTGCAAGCAAAGGCTATATCAATGTCATCAAGGAGCTTTGCAGGAAACTCAGCTCTTTCTAGAGTTACCTTTCTGAGATTTGGTAGATTCTTAGTTGGCCTCAACATAGAAACGAAAGGAAAATCAGTTTCAGGATTTAACAGTTGAAGCGAAGGTCTTACAGTTCCTTGGGAATGTGCCTTATCACAAAGCATCATGGGCACTGCTTGAGTGACAAGGAAGACTACAGCAAACTTTTCCTTCTAGCTGTAGTCTATGAGGCTCATCAGGTAGAAACAAAGCTCATATGTGAGCACATAAGGACTTCATATGAACTTTCTGGGAGAAGGGAATCACCTGTGTAAGACATCAGCTCATGACATTTCATGTGGCCCTTGTGAATTTTCCACATTTACTGGAAGTATAGCTTCAGTGCACAGAGGTTGCTTGGACACCTGAAATCATTATCGCTGACTTAAAGGGGAAGGTTTATAAAGGGTTTTGTGGAGGAAAACATTTGCAGGTCCTGTTAGAGCCAGGAAAAGAAAAATCTGAGACTAATAAAATTTCTTCCTTTATGGAGAAGTCCTCCCCTATGATGAACTATAGAGTAACATATCTACTTCCTGGTAAAACCTTCTCATAAAGATCTGTAAGCTATAGATAAGTGGATATAAACTATGCTAGCTCCAAGGCTATATAAGCTGTAATAAATCTTGTATAGCCTCAAAATACAGGTGTCCTAATCCCATTTGTTCCTTTTTTTTCTTTTCTTTTTTTTTCTTTCACATGCTCTAAATTCAGTACTAAGCACAGGTCACTCAGACTTGCATCAGCTCATGAAATCCATCCTGAGGTTTGTTATTTATACATTCATTTACTCAAATAAGTAGTAATGTATTCAAAGTATCATGAAACCTTGGTGTTGAGCAGGCTTAATTAAGATTTGAATACCCAATTAATTCAACATTTATTTGGAGGAGGCTGTTATAATTTACCTACAATAGTACAGTATGGTAAATTCAAAACTTTCTGCTACTGCTAATCAAGTCCTGTTGATATACTAATAATTAATAAGATCAGACGGAAAAAAAGTCAGTAAGAACAGCCACAACAAATTCTACATAAAGGTAGTGTCAGAGGTTCAAGAAATAAGAAGATGAATATCAGCACTTCTCACTGCTTAAAAGTAATGTCAGCCTCTGCCATCAGACAATGGTTACTGAGCCTAGTGTTGCCCTCAGCAACCTCTGCTTAAACATTCTCTCCTAAATGTTTATTTCATCACCACTAGCTGATGGACACAGAAAACTAACAAAATCTGCTGAAATATCAATCCACTCATCACAGACTGTTGATGCACACCTCCAAAATATCTGCCCAGTAAAAACCACATCCACACAGACTAACGCAAAGCAGGCAATGCTTATTCCTGTTATTTTTCCCAAACATGCACCCTTTCAGACCTAGAAACACAATTATTAAAACCTGCCACTTCATATGCTTTCTGCCACTCCTACCTAACTTCTCACAAACATCAGTAGATCCAATCCAATTATCTCAGTCTGTATCCATTCCTTTTCAAGGATGCAGAGAAAGCAAGTGAGGAGACAGAAACTCAACAGGTCATCTAGGGAAAAGAAATCCTGCATCAACTTAAGAGAACACTTCTGCCAGGTGGTTTCGGGAAAGTTGGGATAAGGAGTTCAAAGCAGCACTTTTATCAGATATATGAACTCACTATTCTTCCCTACTTCTGGTTTGTTTGTTGGGGTTTTTTTTGGTGTTGTTTTGTTTGGGGTTTTTGCTTTTTTTAACTATGTAGTGTTACACTGGCTTTCAGGTAGAAGGAAAGCATTGATGATGTTGCCAATCTTTTAATCTTCCCCGTAGCCCCTCAGGCCTCAGCTTCCTTTAAAATTTGAACCCAGGAGAATCTTGCAAAAATTGCTTCTAACTTCCTTTTGATGTGATTATAAGTCACAAACACAAAAAGGTAGTCAAAGATTGTTAACAGAGAGAATGGCAAGCAATCTCTAAGTGTCTCTTCAATCCTGTGCTGTAAAGCAGATCTGGATGCTTTCTTTAAATCTCAAGGCATTAACACTGCTTCGTAGCCATTCTGCCAGTTTCATTAACTGCACTTCTATTCCAATCATTTCGTAAGCGGACTGTACTTATAATCTGGCTATTTATCCTAATGTTTGATGTTTCTGAGTCACATAAATACATTATGTTTGAATGCAGAGAAGTACTTTGCATGACAAATTTGAGATTTCTGCCGGAAACATTTGACTGAAATTTATTTATGCTATCCATAGGGAATAATATTGTTATTCACATTTTGGTAATCGCATTACGAACCTCTACAAAGAAATGAAATGGCAATGTGCCTTTCTTTTTTTTTCCTCTAGGAGCAAATGTCTCTCTTCCCCTTCCAGATGCATAGACCTTGAAAGGCATTAGAAAATTAAAAAGCCAACAGAAATGAAATAATGTATCTATGTTTCAATATTCATTAAAATACGACATTGCTTAGTCACTGCTTGCCATTTGGACGATGCATGGTGCTTAGGCAAGCTTAATGCAACAATGGAAATTTGGTCTTGTTTATACAGGGTGGGTGGAGACTTTAGTGGACACATTCCCAATGGTGCTCAGCTGTACTAATTCCATTAATATTTTTAGGCCATAAATCACCTTACATCAGTTGGCGAACTGACTTTATGTTGTAAATAATACTTCAGAGAAATAGTAATAGATCTAATTTCTGGGCTTTATTCAGATCCATCATGATATTTCTCATTCTCTCCATCAGCTGCCCTACCTACAATGCTTTATACAAAAGAGCACATGCCTGTGTTGTCTAATGGAGTTATTTGTCCTTGATGTTGTTTGCCCTTTGTAACTGTGGCATTACATATGCTCTTCTCTCCCAGAAACTTCTAGCAGCTCTCACACCAGCAAAAATTTACCAAACTTTATCTCATTCTGTCTAGCCATTATCAAACATCACAAGAAAGCATGACATAAAAACATCTTTGGGCTGCTAAAACCCATGAGCCAAATTTATTTCTTGTTTCACCTCACAAACCACAGCAATCTGTTAATTGTGTCCCCCACTGCTTTTAGATTTTATGAGCATCAAATCACAGCAAGTTTTTCTCCTCTGGAATTTGATGAAAAAAAAAATCAACAAAAATTAGAACAAACAAAACTCTACTCTTACCCTTTTCAACATCAGTTTTCTATTTGAAACGTCTGATGTACTTCCTGCCCCTAACCATTTGGCAGCACTTCAGAATCTCCTTTGTTCTGTTATACTGCCCTGAAACTCCTACTGCCTGTGCTTCCACCAACTAACCAGCAGGAAGCCTTATCTTCTGTACTTGGGAAAAACAGGAACACAAGTTGTGGGGGAATGGAGACCCAGGAGAACACACAGCCTCTTGCCCCAAGCACAGCTGCTCTGCTGAACCAGTTGTGCCTATGGTCAGGTGAAGAGGAAGGAACTGCACAACACCATGGGCACCATTTCAAGTGGTGACCCAGCAGCTCAGGCTCAGCCCTACCACAGGACAGCATGTGGCAGACATAGGTCCTTGTAAGACATCACCGCCCAGTAGTGTCTCACATACTGGTACAGAAATAAGGGGGACATTCAGGGTTTTATATTATTACACATAAAATAGTAAGGGAGAAACATAACACAAATAATAATTATATCCTTTTCTCAGTTTGATAACTTTTTTGTGCTGGATGCAGCCATTGGCCTGATCCTTTTATCCCCTGATTAGCTGACATGAAATGCTCCTCCCCAGCTCTCTCCAACCGCAACTCAGGAAGCCAGCCACATACCCTTCTCACAATACCTTCTGCTAAACATACAGCATAACTTGAGATCTTTCATGTTGGACAGTGAAATAATTTGGAGGCCTGTCAAAGCCTATGCTTTGAAAATTGCCAGTTATATTTTAGCTTGCTGCAATGTAAAAGATGAAACACAGTTGCAAATTACACACAACATAGACACACAAAATTACCTACACAGGAGCAAAAATCTCAGAACATAATGAAAAATCATGGTTTCTTCTCAAAATCTCATGATGTTGGGTTAAACTGTGCACCCCTTAATGGGATTTTTCGAGTTAAAGTGAGGCTGGTTCAACTTTTTGCACTGTCAGTATGCGATGGATGCACAGAGCTATCTAGTTTGCGTAGCTGATGCTTCTTGAAAAGGAGTTTCAGTTAAGAATTCCTTCCAGACTTGTTACCAATGTAATGTCTACTAGTCATGTAGAGTATATTAATGCCAAAGACAGATAAATGACTTAGTAATTTATTGAAAGGGATTAATAGAAACATGTCAACCCACTTAACTGGGTAATCATTATCTTCGCATTATGTTTCTCACAAGTGAACTTGCACAATCCAAACATCCACATGCATTACCCCATCAAGAAAAAGATATTCTGGAGTCTGAACTTCATTGTTTTCCCTAATAATTGGATGTACCCAGCAGTTTGACTGCCCAGATCAACAGTGCCTTTTGGCTAGCTCAAGGCCCCCTCATCGATCTTTTGCACACATGGTAAATTATTCAGACAACAGCAGCTTGCAGACCCCAAATCCTTTTAATGTTATTGTTCTTATTGAATCAAGTGGCATTGGAACAATTGGATTGTCCTCACAGTTTCTTTTCCTCTTTTCACCCCCTGCTTCTTGAACATTGGTCTAATTCTGCTGGTGACTTTCTTCTAAGAATAGCAAATGCCCCGTGGAATAGCAGGAATAGAAGGCATTATGGGAATGCTTCGAACACAGCAAATGCTGTGAAACCGAAGATATGTGGGAAAACAGAGATTTGTGTTTTGCTAAACAGGGGTTTAAGTCCATACAGTTGTCTTTTTTTTGCTTTTTTGATAAGCAGAGACATGCTCCTAAAGGATGCCATTGATGATTTTAGACTCCGTTTATGTGAGTACTCGTTTGTGCTGCTGCTCATTGCTGAGCACCCTCCAATTCTGTGTGGTGAGGCACTCAGGACTGCATTATACATTTTAGATTATAAGAAACATCTGATTTATAGGGTGGCACTTAAGTATCTTCCACATTATTCACCAAGATAGTACATGGAGCTTCTGTTCTCCGCCCACACCACGTTAATATAAAATTACCAGAGGCTTTATTCCTCTACTGCTTTTGGACCTTACTCATGTTTTTTAGTTTCTACTGACATATAATTCAAGCCTCTGCTAAGCAGCCTCTTTCAGCCTACACTGCACTCTGGCTACGGAAAAGCAGACAGAAATGGCAAACTCTGGAACCCACAGCCCTAACAAGGATTGTGAATTCAAGTATTCTGCTGGAGGTTTTCATGATTTTTATTTGTGGAGACAGAGGTGGATGAAACTTTAGTTAGTAGGTTGGGCTGCCACCTGCCTGAGCTCAGAAGTAGGTACTCTGACTACTCAGCCTCTAGGCATCAACTCTGGCCAAGATTTGGGGGGGCTTGTCTGGAAACAGAAATCTCTTAATCACTTAACCACCAGTGATGATAGTGAATTATCAGATCATGCAAACCAGAGCCTAAGTAAAATCTCAGTCTCATGTCTCTCTAGAAGACCTTATTTATCTGAAAAGAAAAAGTAGATATTCTCACACCAGACAATAAAAACAGTGGAGAAGAAAGAAATTACAACAACAAAAAAAATCTAATGATACTTGTTCTAATTGTAACTGGGTTGAAAAATAGTTGAAGACATCTCCATTAACAGACATGATACCAATTTCAAAACCCTACAAAAATGACAACAACAAAACTTTCACTAATGTCAAGAGGGAAAAAGGGAAAAATAAATGAAAAAAAAATTAAAAACAGGTGCCTGGAAGCACCCTGAAAAGGTGCTGGCCTGTTGCTTTCAGTTGCCCACAAAACAATTTTTGGTATACTTTGGAAACTAAGTTACTCATCCTTGGGCCCCAGCTCTCTACTAATTAGAAGCTGAGGTTCACAGCTTAACATATAGCCACAAGAAGGCAAAGAAATCATTTTTGTAATTATGTGAACTATAATGAAAAAAAAACCAAAAACCTTTCAAGGCAGACTTTCACCTCCCTCCCAAAACAAGCTCAAAAACAAATGTGTGAGCACCCAGCCTACCCTGTTGTCTACTCATTCACCTAGAATCGATTTTGTCCAATTGTTCTTTATACAGTATAGAAGGAAGATCATAACCCTGTAGAGCGTTGCAAAAATTTATGGAAACTTATTTATATAAATAAAACCAGCTCAGTAATTCTGATCCCCAGTCTCATTCTCTAATTTCTGGGATGAAGTTCTTTTAAGGTGTGAACTAGCCATGTTCAAGGAGTGAAACTAGCTCAGTTGTTACGGGTCTGTACTCTGAAGATATCTGTCAAATCCACCTGTAAAAGACAGCTTTTCAAGCAATATCTCCATGATCTACACCAAAGATTTAGGGGCAGGTGGCATCAACTACCATGTTTCCACTAACATCAATAAACTATGTGAGTTTATATCATAATATCATAGAATCATTAAAGTTGGAAAAGGTCTCTAAGATCTAGTCCAACCATTAACCCAACATTTCCAAATCCATCACCAAACCATGTCCTAAGGACCACACCTAAGCCTTTTTTGAATACTTCCAGGGACAGTGATTCCAAAACTTCCCTAAGCAGCCTGTTCAAATGCTTGAACATCATGACTGAAATACTGAATTATGCTGCTGGACATTTAGAGGCAAATAGCTTTTTTTTTTTTCTGGAAAGGTTTGGCCAGTGTAGTCATGGTAGCAAAGTCCTTCAAACATAAAGATAGTTCACACCAGCACCTGTGACAATACTCAACCTAGTTTGCTTGCAGAAACAACTAACAAAAGGAGGAAGGAGGGAAAAACATCCAAAAATATTTTCCCAGTTATTACAGAATTGCAACAATTGCAATTAAAGCAGCTTACAAATGAAGATTCATTGCCCAGTAAAGTCTTCCTTTCACGGAAATTAGGATGTGGATGAAAATGCGGGAATACGGCATGTGATATGGATGAGAAGATGTGTGGATCTCAAATTTGGAATTAGAGAGGTACACATAGAGTCCTGAAAGCATAACAGACCTGAAATGGCATTACAAATGCATATAAACCTAGAGTCATATAAAATGAATGCTTGGAGGAATGCAGCACATAAATGCCCAAAGTAGGTTCAGTAGGATGAGCAGGTTCAGAGAATAGGGACTTTTTACTTGAATGAAGCCAATCTGAAAAAAATCACTTATCTGAGCACCTCAGATAAGAACTTTAAATATATTTTACCAGTAGTGATTGTGAGAAGACATACCCACTCCAAGTGGATGGATGAGATGATACTTAGCGTCTTGAATTCACAGGTTACCCAAAAATGCAAATGCTAATTTTGCATTAATAAAGACCTTTTGTTGGGGCCATGTAATCAATCATTTGTGTCCTTTCAGTTCTGCTTTTGCACCTCCACAATGCCATGCCCATCCCAAGGTATGTGAGTGTTTCCTGGGGCATAGCAAGGCTGGACTGCAGAAGAGGCAAAGCTGCCAGGTGTATTCCCAGGGGTTCCTTCAGGACCTAAGCCCAAGGGGGACTTGCTGGTAGCTCTGTTTGTGTGAATCATGTTCCACCCTGGCAGCCTCTAAGTGTTTAAACCATAACTAGAGCAGGTAGCACGCAAGAGGTGAACCTGTATCTAGAATGGCTCTATTGAGAGCCATTAACAACTGGGCAAAGGTGACAGCTGCGGCAGACCCTTATTGAAAAAATAAACTGCGAGTGTGGAGCAAACATTAGACATGAAACCAGTCCCTGTAGGCAAAACAGCTCTTCCAATTATATCCTGTGGTTTCCTTCTTCCCATTTTATATTGACTGAATCAAAATCAATGGAGACTGACGACAATTACTACGTGATTTGCAATTAGTCCTGTTCATCTATAATGGATCATAAACTCCTTTTCTCTGATATGCACATTTCTGCTAAAAGTAGCTTGGCAGTTCAACAGGAACATTAGCAAGAAAACAGGAAAAATTTATTTTGCCTTTATTGATTTTGTATCTGTTGCTATACTACTTAACGCTTCTTCCCAAATAATAAATTTAATTCTGCAGCACATCTAAAAGCTTCAAAGCAGTCACTTTCATATTAGCAAGTCTCTTCTTCAGAAATGTAAGGAATGGGATCTTAGGACCTGAGGAGGAGAATGCCAGTTAACAAGTTGCCAGTAGATGTCTCTGCTAAACACACTGAAGGGAAAATACTCAGTTTGAAACTTCAGTGAAATGGAAGTGGAAGTTTTCTTCAGCTGAAGAGCAGGGTAGAACCAACTAGGTCACTAGTCCTTTCTGAAGACTCTTTTACACAGTCACAATAAAAATGGCATTTACTTAAAACTCAGTGACTCCCAACTTAGTTAAATATTGAATTTGTCTCCTGATATTATCTCACTGAGTAAGGAGATTCAAGAAAAGCTAAGCTTATACATTTACATTCTTGACAGAAATGATGAATGTAGAGTCTTCAGGAATTTTTTTTTATTATTTAAATACTAACTTTTGTGAAAACAAGCAGTCCTTCCTCCTTCCAACAAAAAAAAACTTGTGCTTTTTTTTGCCTCAAACTAAAGAACCATTATATGCAAAAATAAATTTTAGTTTTAGGCTCAAATAGTGCAATGCATGGTAGAATAATTATGCCTCTGATGGAAAACATTCAGAGGTTCTTATATTATCTTTACATCTATATGTTATTTGGCAATGGTCTTATTTGCAAAAGCACAGCATCTAGGCAAAGAAACTAATATTAGTTTCTCATAATTGGCACTTGCTGTAACATACAGCATGATTTTCTGATTAATAATGAAAAAAAAAATCTCAAAAGGCACAGATCAGCTGGAAAAGCATCTGCTTAAAATACACACACATAATTAGGAGAGGACGTCAAACAGACTTGATTACATATTTCATGGGTATGTGTCAAAGAGTGTAAAGCATTTGACTTAACCCCAGGGTGACTTCAAGAGGATTTACTCTGTCTAGTGTTTGTGATTAGCACCATATAATCTGGATCTGCTGAACAAGTAGAGTTTTACATGATATGCAAATTTCATTTCGTTTTAATTTAGCCCCTTTGGATTTAGCGTAAAATCTCTGTGTTGCATGAAGGGCTGAAGCAGCTGGATCCAGTTAGCTAGGAAATTAAAAATGTATGGAATGAACTAAGGTAATCCTTGCCATGGTAGCCAGCACACACTAGAATAGGACCCTGAAATCTCTGAGGGATGGCTGAAGTGCCCTTAACACCAGCCAGACCATTTCCACAAATGCCAAAATACTGATCCTTCTCTAGTTCCCAGTGTGTTTTAGTTTTTCATAAAACTGAACTATTTCACCACCATGTCAAGGTTCATTTTCCAGGTGCAAGTTAATAAGAAAATTGTTCACCTTATCAGTAAAGGAATTAGTATCCACTAGGTAACATTTCCTTAGTTAGTATATCATGATGTGGCAAAAAAAATTAGTAATATATTGCCCCATTTAAAATGTAATGAAATTAATTTATTTGTAATTTTATTTGCCATTTTCCTTCCAGGTTCTACTTGGAACTATCCAGAGACAATTCTTGAATATTTCATATGGATGTTGTAAGAATACAGCTGAACAAGATTTTTTTCCCCCCCCCCATCTCAAAAGGGGATTCTAAGAATAAAAAGGTTCCTCACCTAATCAATGACTTGAGGCATCAGAAAGTCACCAGAAGATCTGCACCCAAGTCTATAAGCTGTCACTTCTGTTTTCCTTTGAAAAAGATGGTTTCATAGGACTTTATCTCTTAGCAGTGATAATGACAACTTTGTAATGAAAATGACAAGACCTTCAGGTCCTAACTATATCTGACACAGAAAATGATCTTGAAAAAAAGTTATTACAGACAGAAAGGGCTTCTTCTCCAAGATATCCTTTGGCCAAATGTAGTCAATGCTGCATCATTGCAGGAATGAGTGGATCTCAGTTTCATTACACTTGACTAGTGTTAATATTCCTATAGCGTTTATTGAAGGTTTGGTCTTACAAGTCATTGTCTCTCGATGAGGGGGTACAACAATTTCTCCTGCTTAATTTCCTGGAAGTGATGGATTTCATCATGCTACCTTAGGCAGAACTGGGAACAGATTCTGTATCTACAGTGGAAAAACTAGCCCCCATTCATTAATCCAAACTTGCCTTCCAAACACATTGTATGTGCTTGGGTGCACTTCCAGGAAGTTGCACAAGACTGCCTCACCTCCTTGATCACTTTGATATACTGCCTCTATAACTGTTTTAATTTCATCCATAGTCATTATTAAATGCGTGCTCAGTTGAACATGTTCTTCCTAATAAATAACCACTGTCCCAACAATGGCTTTTTTTGATGCAAAAGAACCAACTGAGCTTTCTTTCCTCCTAATATGCTGTAGCCAGTCATTTGAAAATAAAAACCATCACAGACTTCTAAAATCAGCTGTACACACACATTCTTTATATAAGATATCTCATTTTTTTTTATACCATAACATGCACATTTTCACCCTGTAGACAGATTTTTTTTTGCCTCTGCAGGATAATTTTCTGTCAGACTGTGAGATTTTCCCCCTCAGAGAAAGCAACATCTACCTGAATAAACCTGGATTTGAAGCATGTTGGAAATCAGAAATCACTCCTAGAGTAATGGACAGATAAAGGTTTCACAAACAGAAAACCTCACTTCATGCTCCTCAGGGTTTTTCCAGAACATTTCCTGTTATGCTTTACTGATTTATTTCAGCCACAGGAAATGTAGAATCTGCCCTGCTCAAAAGAAGCTGCAGATCTAAGGGAAGCAAAAAAATCCCAGAAAACTTATTTCCACCTTAACTAATTTGACAGTTCAGCGTTCTAGTCCCAAAGGGATCATTAGCAGGAAAGTTATATAAATTTAAAGAAATGCCCAATACCACACTAAGCTAATCATCTAAGCTCCTTTAATAGACAAAGAAAAGAGCTGCTATTGCCAGCTGTAACTCCTCTCATTCTAAATTTCAAAAAAATTCAGAGGGATCAGGCTGGTGAAGTCACTGTCTGTTCCACTGATTTCAGTGGGAATTGAAATAGTACCTCAGATATCAGTGTTGACAGCAAGATAAGGTAAATGCCATCCAGAGGTTACCATGCCATCCATGAAAACATATTCCATTACCTAACACCCTGCTCCCTTTAAGATTATTATTTATGTGATTTAATAAATGTCAAGTAAATTTTGTGGCCAAGGAAAGGAACTCAAGTATCCCAATTCCTTAAGCCTAGCTCCCAGGCTGTTATATTAGACTTTTCATGTCTCCCTTGACTTCAATGGAAGTATTCAGCAGTGTCCACACAGATGAGGTCCTCACAGTGAAATACAATGTCACAAATCTGAAAGGGAACAAGCAGGCAATTCCCCTGTAGAGGTTCTGACTCATCAGTAGGTCATGGTTTAGTTTTGCAGTGATCACCTGATGTAAGGTAGGAAAACCACCTTTCTTATACAATCCCACATGTAGAAAGCCAGATATGCGCACTTGCAAAATATTTGGACTGTACAGTTGGTGTTCACATTAGTGAACCCCCAGATCCATTAAAATTATGAATGAAAGCAGCACTAAGGATGAAAGCAGTAAAATACACAAGCATCACACTCATGGTCCAAGTTTAGGTGATGTGATCAGACAAGAGCAGGTAGAAGCCACCAAGTCTACACAAAAGAAATCCCAGTAATCCCCGACAATCTTACTTAGGACAACTTTTTTTTTTTTTTCTGGCCCCTAACTGGATGATTTATATAACTTTAAGTGTTTAAACACGACACACATGAGAATCTGTGCCGTACCATTAAATGCAGGCTGCCAAACATCCCATCACTGGCTGCAACCAGTCCTTGATGGAGCAGGGCAAAACACAACAAAAGTTCTGAAGACCAAGTTAAAAAACTAAGTTAGCAATACCATTTAACATCCTGCACTACATTTTGCTTTGGCTGTTTTGTGGTACAATTGTCTTTATGAAAGCCAAAACAACTTTTATTCTCCAACAACCAATCAAGCATGTGGTGAATTTAAAAAAACTTTCAATTCACCATCCTTAGGAGACATAGTCTACATTTTAAAATTTCTTCCCATACATATTATATTTCTTCTGAAGTGAATTAATGTGTCCTGAACAGATATTATAATCAAAGTAAACCTTATAACAATATGGCACAAATGACATGCCTTAGTTTCATTTTCAAAGCAGCTGAAAATTTACTAATAAAAATACACACCATAAAGCATAAGATTAAAAATCACATAGATATAAGATCTCTGGGAATGGCTTAAATACATGTGCACATCATTATGCAATTCTGACAAGAAATATACTTTGTTCTAAATGGAAGTTGAGACAGGTCAAGGATGTATTCAGATGATACCAGAGTCAAAAACTGTTCTGTATGTTTCACAACACTGACTAACAACAAAACTCTGAGTTAGTTTCTGTCAGTGATTTCCCTCCTTATCTTCAATAATTAATCCAGCTACAGCACACCCCCAAAGAACTTCAGCAGCACTTTTATTACACATTAAGACATGATTAACAACAACAACATTTAGCTTATTCACTTGTTTCTACTCCAGGCTATTTCCAATGCAGAATGAGAATCATTGTTTGTGCTTGAGGAGTGCAAAGCAAATGCTCCAGCAGCTACAGCAAAGTGAGATTCAAAACTGATTCACATTTGACAGTGCATTTTGCTACTGAAAACTCTGAGAGTTGAGGTGGAAGAAATATGCATAGAGGCTTAAAACAAATCTACAGTCCTTCTGGATTATGAAGTGCTTGTACAGCATGCAACGGCTTTGTTTTATACACCCAAGTGCTAATAATCTCTGTTCAAAAGGAACACTGTGCCTTTGACAGAAATTAAATAACCTGCAAAACTTCATGTTGTCAATGATATTCAGGGGAGAAAACAATGGTGAGAGGAAATGGCAACTGTAAGTCCTTGAATCTCTTGTTGTATCAGTTGCACCAGGAACATTCAATGTCTACACAAATTGAAGAGCAGGGCCCCCAAAACCTTTGTCTCACAGCCAGCACAGAGGAGCCACAGAGACCTGATAGGGCTGAGCCACCCTTCACAACAGCTTTGACAAGTCAACACACAAAAATGCATTTTATGATGGAAAAAATCCAAACGTGACTGTAGTTGTGCCATGTTCTACTATCATCTTTGAGGGCTTGTTTCATTGCCCTTCTGTATGATTAAATTCTAATTAACAAAAACACATCATATGGAATTTTTTCTACTTACATGCATGTACATGTAAATATAATCACAAAAGTTTTAGCATGAACATGTTGAAAGTTCCTACTTATCTGGAACAAAAGCTTAATTGCCCTTTGGTTATGGATAATGGTCTAGGACCAGCTTAACTTTGCGGAAAATTCTTGGATCATATAGTGATTAAAATCCTTTACAGAATTCCCTTTTTTCTTCCACTATGGATTTCTCCAGTCTCTTAAATCTGTAAAGAAGCAGTGCTGGCACTTCTGCTTTTCAGTGTTGCATTCCAGAATCTGACTAGAGACTACTAAAGTACCTAGACTATACCAGCAGTGCTGAAGTTTTAAAATTCCAGTGTTTGTCAAAACCATTTTTTAAATTTAATTTCTAAATTTTCTCCTTCATATAGGTTTCTTCTTGTTCGGTCTTTCAGTCTATGTTTTACCATCTTTCTACATTTTAGCACTGTGGGAAAAATGTTTTTAAATGTTTAAAATATAAATATTCCTAAATTTTTGATTTTTATTTTCTATGAAAGAATTGTAAGTATGAAAATTTGAAGCCAATTGACGTTTTTGACAACTGAAAGATCTCAACACATTTTTTTTTTCATGTCTCTCTTCTACCATGTCATCCACTGATATTCACTTTATGCAGATTCAGGGTGAGTGTTCCTCTTAGTCAGTATTAAGAGATTTTTCAATTGTTTAGCTAAAATAGGTACCATTAACAGGTTAACATGGATGAGAAATGCAACAGAGGAGGTGTCACCGTCAACTCTCACATTCATGGCAGGCAATGCTCCTACACATTAAACCAAAGCCCTCTTTACAAGTGAACGTGTTTGTTTAAGATTGCACATTTTTGAGAAGCATTCTGTACTACAAGAACATATACTAAAGGCTAGTTACTGATCCCTGGTCTCCATGTAGAGCAGCATAAAGTAAAACATCCTTACTTGCTGGGCGTAGTCAGACTATTGATGTGGATGAAAACTGCTATTGATTTCTACATGAACAAGACCTGAAGCATCTAACAGAATACTCCTCACAGAAGCCTTGCACTGCGAGGAAGAAGAAATCAGAATCCTTCAGAAAAATCATGACAATAAACCTCCACAGACACTAGCTGAAATTACACTAACCTGGAAAGTATTTAGCCAATGTCTCTCTGGACTCAGGCATCCTTTACATCATGATGCACTTTATGACCTTAGGTAGGAAACCAGAGTGCACAGGAGAAGGGAGGTTCAGACATCACACATTAAGTGATACACATACCTGATCAGGAAACCCATTTCAGGAACATCCTTTGTTAACCTGACACATTCCACATGTGGAAGCATGCCAAGGTACAAGCCTGCTGCACAGCCCGTGGTGCAAGCTTCTCTGGCCAGGTGTCATCTCCTGCCCTTTTCAGGAGAGTCCCTGACCCATGGCAGCAAACACAGAGAGACTGTGCTTTTGGGGTGCTGAGCCAGACAGCCAGCAGTCTATCCTGGAGTAAACACAGCACATGAGTATCACCCTTAACATACAGGTTCTGGTTTGAAGAAAAGCTTCAAGTTTTATTTGGGACTTCAGCATTAGCTCCAACTCAAGGGCTTCAAAGGTTGACCAAAACAATGTGAGTCACTCAGCTACTTTCTAGTGTTACTTTCCTATAGCATCTTTGTGAGTGTGAGGCAGATGAGAAGTGCTTCATGTACTCAAGTCTTGCATATCCTGAACAGATTGGACCCTTTTTTTTTTTTCTTCTTTCAAACCAGGCCAGAATAATCCAAGAGAGCATGTGAATAAGCCATGAGACTGAAGTCTCATCTTCACAAAAATGAATGCAGATAGTAAAACTAGAAAGGAAAATTAGGCTAGAGCCATAAAAAATATGATCAGACCTGTGCCCTGAGCCTAAATCCAGAACTGCAGTGTCCAGTATTAGAGTTATGTTAACTGACCTGTGAGTTTTTCCAGAACATCAAATCCATGTTTCAGAGCAATGATATCAAGAAAAGAGACTGTACCATCTTCAAACCTAAAGAATGGAATAAAAAGGATGGTAAATACAACATGCAGCTGTGGCACCAATTTTAAATCTATTTTAAGAGTTACTATTTTTATATTGACTGAATCTAACTTGTGGAGTGGGAACTCTTCCCTTAGGGATTCATCTCCCAGTCTTGTAGTGTCTTGTGAAGGAAAAATATGTTCTTCAAGGCAATAGAGGTTTACATAAACAGTTGCTTGCACATAGAAAGGTATAATTTTCTCCTACATAGAGTAACTATGTACAAACTTATACTAAAGTAATGGTTAACAGTTATGTGTCATGAGATAATGTCACAAGGTCCTAAGTTACCTTCTAAGAATTTTGGGAATAGGTGAGTAGACAGGTGGAGACTTCTGTCCATCCCCCAATGTAATTGCACCTAACACAGTTGAGTTAGAAGGCTCCAGTAATTTGGTGCAAAGAGGAATCAAAGAAATCACTAACAAATCCCCCTCTGTGTGCTTCTCCTGGAAATTAATTTTTAACTGACCTGACAAAAGAGCATTATACAAGGATGGAGGAGGGGTGCATCCCCTACCATCATCTTTTAAAGGAAACACCAAATAGAAGCAAAACTGGATTTTTCAAAACTGAAAACTGCAGCCATTCCCACAGTTCAAGAGGAGAAAGTGAAGCTCCAAGGTGAGAAAGTATTCAGGAATTGATGCACAAAAATATTCAAAGGGATTATAAGGGACATCAGGGAAGCATCAAAATGCTTCATTTAAGCTTTGTGTGCACCGCAGTCCACAATAAGTTTTAAGAAGAAATCATTCATTTTGTTTCACCATAAAGAAGAACGCAGAATAATGCAACTGAAGTTAGAACTGTACAGAACTCAGTACTTTGCAAGGCTGAACCTGGGGTCACAGCAAGTCTCTCAGGAAGGAGCTATGCCCAAAACTGTAAGAGTTAATGCTGGACGTGAACCCACCCCAGATCTCATGGTTCAAGGTTAAAATTAAACTCCAACCATGAGGACGAGACCTCCAGAGGGACCTGGTGTTCCTTGGATCTTTCTCAGAAAGATCAGATGATATCTACATTAAAGAATTAGTGGACAAGCTGAAACATAAGACACATATTTTTTGGCAAAAATACTTGAAATACACATTTTAGACCAGAAAATATGGGATTATATTTTTTCCTGGATGCATCATTTTTCATAATGCATATTAAAAGCTTTTGGTGCCACAATTAAGTATGGCTTGTGATAAGGCTCAAAGCTTAAAAATGTCAGATATCAAAATTTTTTAAATAAAATAAACATCAATAGAATAAAAAAAATAGCTCCCACTTCTATCATAATTTTTCTTACTTCCTATTTTATTTTTCTATAGTTATCAAATATTTTCAACACTGCAAGTGACACCATCAGGTGAAGACCATATTAACCTTCCAAAAATCTTTGATAAAGTTCCTCATAAAAGAAAAATGCAAGAGTATTCTGTATATATGATAATACGTTCAGCTTCAATGAAAGAAGAAAGAGGTAGCAAATAATTTTAAACCAAGTGATAAGAGAAAAGTGGTGTACTGCTGTAAGGATGAATGGCCCAAAAGAGATCACTTATGTTCACATATTTTAGAATAGCATAGGCCAAAGAATCTATCCTAGAAATTTCTGAATCTTGCCTACTAATTATTAATAATTGATATAGAAATTTAGAGGGAAAATCTTGCTGGTTGTCAGTGATGAAATGTAAAATGGCCATTTGTGATTTGAAAGAGATCTAACACCAGGAATATTTTCACAGAGACCTGTGGACCAGTATCTGAGGGAAGCATTACTCTATCCTAAAAGCCTTAAAAAAATGTGGGAGGATGAGGAGGAAAAGATAAGGCAGAGGCTAACAGTTGTTTTGGAATTGAATACAGAAACCTTCTGCACTGGTTGCAGAAAAGGTCACAGCGGTCCCACATGTCTGCCAAGGAGAGATTACAGAGAGGATCCATGAGGGAGAACTGACCTACTCTGCTCAGTTACTCACAGTGGCCAGCAAAGCAAACAAAACACTGGGAACTGGACTAGAGCAGAGACACTGGCACTGAGCCCATCCAGGAGACTGCACAATCCCCAACAATTTTATCACTATCATAGAGATAACATCATAGAAAAGCACTTTAAAGGGCAACAAAGGTACCAGCCTAGATCATCTAAGACATATGAGTCCTACCCATAGTAAAAGGGAAGCAACAATTGTATTTCTGTTTATCAGATGTGATTATTAACTAAGCAGACATCTGCAGTACATTCAATGCTACACAACAGGAGAGATACATGGACCATGTCACTCTTCTAAGATCTTAAATATTTCTATGAAAATAGTTCAGAACTTAGGAATCTTCACTCAAATTAAAAAAAAAAAAGGCAAGTAAACAGTGTTGTGGGCTTTTGGGCAAACTTTATGCTCTTATGGTTAAGAACCTTTATGTTCTTAAATCAGAACAGCACAATTTTTGTGGCAAGATATGCATCCTACATTTAGTCTTTCTGTATCACAAAAAAACCCCAAAAAACAAACAAACAAACAAAAAAACCAAAAAACCCCACAACCTCCTAAGAGCTCCATGGCAAGAACCAGAAGCCACAAAAAAAATTAAAATAATGCTAAAAATATCTGCTCAAAGATAGGGCAAGTCTCTCTTTCTACAATTCAGACATGGACTATTTAGCAACATTCCTCTCTTGTATTTTGTTTGTTCATATGGTCCCCTCTAGTCCTACATTACCAGCTTTCCAGTTCTGATTAACAAAGCAATATTTTGTTATTCCTATAATTTATATATTTAATGCACCTGGTGTGCAACTTCAAAATTTTCAGGAACAATGGATAAATTGTGATATTTAGCACATTAAGCCTTAAGTGCTATAGCAATAGTGCCATGGCAAAACATGATGCTAGGAAGGGCAACTATTCCTTTCTTGGGACACAAAGAGCTCTCCCTCAGAATATTTAACTGTATTTAAGATTGAGAAGAAACATGCCCCTTGAATAGCAAAACATTGGCTTCAATGGCTATTTTTCTGCTTGGTGCAATTGATGCTTCAAATAAACTGTTTCCCCACTCAGTGGTAGTTGCAGTGTTACAATAATCAGTTCAGGAAGAACATTTGAATGCTGGTCTAGAAGCCACTTCCTGAAGTAATCAAGATTTTGCAGCTGATGATGTATAAAGGATACTTACAAAGGCTAATACTGCAGAATACCAACCCAAGAAACAAGAAGCTTACCTCTCTTATCTAGTTCTTATTATAATTGATCTCACTTAATCACATCTGGGATGAGCTCAGTTGCTTAGCTGATTGTGTTTGTGAAGTGCTAATAGCATTTCACATCCAATTGCTATCTGACAAACTGGCTAAGTAACTCATGGCACAACAAAGAACAGAGCAGCATGCCTAAAATCTATCCAGGAGTTATGAAGCTGATGAGCTGCTCTCCCTTTCCAAGTCACACACAAATTCTGCTTTTAGAAGCAAAAATTTTTGAGTCACAAGAGAAGACTATTGCTTTGCAGTGAGCAGTCCTGCCTTTAGGATCCTCCTAGGGGTGGAGATGGGCTTTGAATCTTTATTCAACTGGTTGTTACGACACTTCTCTGTTACACTTCTGCATATAAATGCTATTTTCCAAAGTCACCATCCCACACTTCAGGGCAACTGAAGGACAGAAGGAAACCATGACATCTTGAGCAGTTTCAATTCATCCTGCCCTAAGCCAGGTCATCTTTACACAGAAATATGACGACAAAAATTCTGGCCCGGACAGTTGTGATTGGAAATAAAAGTGCTGAAGGGCTAAAAAAACCCCTTCGTGTTTGAAAATAGGACTTAGAGGAAATTCGGTGGAAGGCAAAAATATTACCCTGGAGTTGAATAGCACTGACTTTAGTCAAGACTCCAGAATTTTCCTCAAGACCAATCAACCAATGCTGAGGTGATGAAATACCTTTCATAATATAATCTATTCTGCATATAAAAAGTATCCAAGGCATGACTTTTAGGTGTTTTGGGTGGAAGCATCTGCTACTGGATTGAGTTGTTGGAGAGCTTTTTCTGGTTCTGGTTTTTTTTTCAATTTGTCCAGATAAAGTAAATTCAGATATACAGACATTCTATCTGTGCATAGAATCACAGATTCATAGATCATGTTAAAGGGAACCTCAAGAATCATCTGGTTCAACCTTTCTTGGCAAAAGCATGGTCTAGCCAAGATGGCACAAGATCTTGTGCAGCAAAATTTTAAAATGTGCAATGTTGGGAAATCTGCTACTTCCCTGAGGAGATTATTCCAATGGCTGATTGTTTTCTTTGGGAACATCCAGTCAGAATCTCCTCAGGAGTTACTTGTACCCATTGCCGCCCACGTTTCCCATGTGACTCCTTGAAAAACAGGGAGTTTCCATCTTCTTTGTAGCCACCCTCTAAATACTGGAATATGATGATAAGGTCGCCCTTCTAAAATCTAAGCTATTTGTCTTACTAGTCACCTTCAGCATGCTCAGCAGGATCTCAAAATCCACAACATTGTGATCACTGCAGACAAAGCCATTGCTAAGCAAGATATAAATGAAAGAAGTTTTTCTTGGTTTGCGTGTAGCAAATCCAGCAGCCCCTTTTTCCTGGCTGGCACAGCTAAAATATGTAGAAGGAAGTGATTCTCTACACATTTCCAAAACTTGATAGATGATATGCTAGCTATTGTTTGTTCCTCTAATAATGTTTAGGTGGTTGAAGTCAGCCATAAGAACAGGGTTCTTGGTGATTTGAAGCTTGCTGAGGTAACCTAAATGTTGCTTTGTTGGCCTTACTGTCTTGGTTTGGAGGTCAGTAGCAGATGCCTCCTGTAAGATCCTCCTTGGAGATGACCCCTGTGATCTTGAGCCAGAGGCATAGATAAGGCTTTCATAATCCCTGTACTTGACTTCTGTCCATTCAAGGCTCTCTTTAACTTAGTGTGACGACTCCTCCTCCTCTTCTTCTCTGCCTGTCTTTATAAAAGAGCCTTTAACTATATTACAGTCCTCCACTCACGCTAGCTGTCCTACCATGTTTGAGTTATTCCTACGATATCAGACCTTTCTGACTAGGCATGGAGCTCCAGCATCTCCTGTCTATTTCCCAGGCTGCACACACTGATATGTATACACTTGAGGTAGTTGGTGTTCTCACCTTGGAAGGCAGCTAAGGAACAATTCCATATGTGCAATTTCTATCCAGAACACAAGCCAGAGCACTGAAACTTTGATAAAAATCCTGTCACAAGGTCAAAAATAATCCTGCTCATTTGAGAGCATTGCTGAGTCAATGCAAAGTGCAACGAGGGAGCGCGGGGAGAACATCACTGTCAGCCAGCTGCCACTCTCCCTTACACCAGGGTAATGACTCCATTTAGGTCAAATGAACAGAAGTCATTCCCGAGTTTCCAAAGCAGGTAAAAGAGAAAGCAAATCCACAGAGAGTGCATATTTCTTGAATAAATTGCTTGTCTATTTTCTTTTTTTTTTTTTTTTTTTTTTTTTTTTTAATACTCCTCAAGAGTGGAGCTGCCCTTTGAAGTGAGATGTTACATGAGTTTCTTTCATCTTTTCAATTCATTTATTTTCATCTAATTAAAAAGTACAACAATACAGAGAGGTTCTTGGTATGCATTTAAAAGTAGTTCATTCAGATCCTATTTTTCAGCTCTTAGAGATACTCCATATCACCACCACATGAAACATCTGTCCTGGATAATTCAATTTTTATATTCTGTACATTTTTGTGTTTATTCTAAAGTGACATTTTCTGGAATTATAACAGCACCAAGGGTATACAGTGTAAAGCTCATGGCTGCACGAACAGACTGTTTTCAGTCATATTCATGTTTTTAGGTTAGTAATTGCCATCTCTGATATTAGCAGGGGAACAGATTTTAATTGGTCTCACTGCTTTCCAACATCAAAACCCAACATTTGCAGAAGGAGTTATATTTGTTTTGCTTTTCTTTAATTCAGAATTACTAGGCTACAAAACCTTTAGGGCCCTGGCTCTGCTCTTTATAACTTTTAGCAACTCCTCCTGAGACAAAGTTCTCAGGTACTCTTCCAGGGCATTTCTGCGTCTCCAGAGGACATGATTCCCTTTGCCTGGCTTTGTCTCCCACAGGTGATACTCCTTCATTTTTAGCAATTTTCTAAAATTTGATTGTATTAATCACTTTCTTGACTGGGGGAAATACTGATCACATTAACACCAGAGCTGAACTTTAAAGTAGCATCTCCCAAGACCAAGCATCTGTCTATGGGCTTTTTGATCCTTTACTAGTAAAACCTTTGGAACACGGTATGATCCACAGACGACTAACCTCAGGAACACACTCCATTTTGACTAAGTATTTTTGTTTCACACAGTGAATGCCATTGAAGCAAGTAAAAATTAGGAGATAGCCTGTTATAACAGACACATATGCTACCATTAAATCATGCTTTCATAATTATCTAACATCTGTATAATTGCCTGCACAGGAGCATACTACAATAAGCCAAGAATTTAAATGGTAGGAGGGCAGTAACAAATGTTAGACCTACTCAATAAACCTACTCTCATCACTTCAGCAACTCCTTTTTACCTGTGTTAGTGGGACATTACACAATCATGAACAGTGATTGCTTCTCATGCAATGAAAGGGGATCCAGTGCCCTAAAACCAGCCACTTGTGGAGGAGAAAATTGAATTAATAAATCAATCCATTTTTATTTCTCAAATGTTCCTGTGCATCTCTCCCTTATGTACAATTTGATGAACTCCTTGCTGGTAACTTTGATCACTATATATATCTAGAAAAATCTTCCCCACATGTGCTGAAAAGATTAGCAAACCTTAAATCCGTTACTCAAATTGGTCTGAATAACACATTGTGATTTTGTAGATTATCAGCTCCTTAGAGCTCTGGAACAGTGAATTAAATACATCTCAGGGATAACATACTCTCCCTGCCAACCCTTACAAGGACCCTCCAAAGTAAAATAATGACAAAACTACTTTTTTTCCCCCCTACTAGAAATCATTGGTCACAAAACAACCAATGCACTGCATGTGAGAGGCCAAAAGTTCCCTTCCAAAATCACAAAACACACCAATATATTTTCACTGCATTGCTGTGGCGGAGAGGGAGAAACAAAAATAATCTTTCCCTTTTAAATTCTATTATACGAAGGGATATTTCCTTGAGGTATATTAAATTTAAGTCTTTAGGAACATGAAGCCTGCTGGTTAACTACCCTCAAAGAATAATATGTTCAACTATCAGCTAGTTAGCTAGCAATTTATACTCATTCATCTTAACTTGTAACTTATTAATGTCAACAAGAATCCCATTAAGGTGCAATTCAGAGTGAGCAGGCGTATTGCAAATGATTTCTGTATCTGTCTGAGTATTTAACATTTGATATGCATTATACTCCCATGATTACATATCAATAATCCAAATATTCACACCTCTGCTTCCCATGGGAAAGTAATATCCAGATATAACCCTAAGTAATAGTTAAAGTGAGCAATTTGCAAAGTGTATTTGCATAAACTGTTCACTGATCAGCTATGAGTAATAAATCATTAATAAAAATTCAAAGCCCTTTCTCTGATTTTCTCCTTAGGAGGAAGCAAAGGATGAAAGATATTCTGTAAGTAAATTTTTCATAGGCAAGAATCTGACCAGCTGTAATAATGTTTTTATATTCAGTATAAACAGATTTGTTTATTTCCTATGAAGATTGAGATGTAATCTTTCATCCTTAAGCAGGTACATTTGGGGACAAAGAATAACTTCGTAATTAACTGCTAAAGACTTAGATTGAAATATCTGTTTAGAAATTGGCAGACAAAAAATGATCCACTTGAACATGAATTCAGCCTTAAAAACCTACCCCAAAAAATACCACTGTCTAATCGTGTGCCAGTGAGGCAGGCCCAGAGCACTGACCTTGGGTAAGGTTAGCAGTAACTTATCATCAGATAATGGAAAAAAATCTCTACAAGTGCTTTCCAATGGGTGGTCTCTGTTCTGTACAAAGGTCTGTGCCTCCAAGAAGGGGTTGCTGCAATGCGTGAACTTTATTTCTGCTACAGATAAAAGTTAATTCAGCAAGACTCTTGAGCATTTTATTCCCTCACTTGGGGGATGGTGCGTGTGTATGTGAAAAGACTTCTCTGATGTCATCCAAAAAGCTTCTTTCTCTAGCAAAAAAATTCTTTTCAGAGGTAATTTTCAGAGGCAATGTATACCCAAGATTATCAGAATGCATTGGGAGCTGTGAATTAGGACCATCATGATAAACAACTCTGTGCTGAGGCACCATTTGGGAAAGATGTGCTCTTCTTTCATGGCAACTCAGAAACCAACTTAGAGAACTTCAAATGCTATTGTTGTCTGTAAGAGAGAGGCCCAATTTGTGCTCATGAACTCAATTGGAAAGGCCAATTGTGTAAAATTTAACAGGATGAAGTGCTGAGTCCAGTGCTTGAGTCACAACAAACCCAGTCAGTGCTACAGGCTGGGGGCAGAGTGGCTGGAAATCTGCCCAGTGGAAAAGGGAGGGAGCTGGAATTGTTTAGCCTGGAGAAAAGGAAGTTTTGGGGGAACCTTATTGGTCTTTACAACTTACCTGAAAGGAGGTTGTGGCCAGGTGGGGATCAGTCTCTTCTACCAAGTAACAATAAAACAAGACGAAAGACAGCCTCAAGTTGTACAATGGGAGGTTTAGATTGGATAATAGGAAAAATCTCTTCATGGTATGGGTTGTCAAGCATTGGTACAGGCTGCTCAGGGAAGTAGTGGAGTCACTATCCCTGGTATTTAAAAGCTGTGTAGATGTGGCACTGAGTGACACGGCTCAGTTGTGGACTTGGACTACCCAGACAAAGTACAAGTAGGAAATAATTTTCATTTTTATAAAATGGAATGAGTGTTTAGTGGATTTCAGAAGCTTTCATGCATGTGCTGAATATTTCATAGGTGTCATCAAGAATATAATTTTATCAGTGTTTTTGTCTTTTACTTCTGATTTGAATGTGCATGTATGTGAAATTATTGTGCTTGGTGGCATATACCAGCTGCAAGTAGTAACAAGTGAGCACTAAGCAGCTAAATTCAGTTTAATGCATGATATATGTGGAAACAACACTGTGCATCCAGAAAGGCTGGCAGCTTGACAGGACTGGCATTATTAAATTACTGCTATGAAACAGCTTGGGTTCGGAATGCGGTCTTATTAACTAGTTTGCATGTTGAGACCTTTGTGATAGCAGTAAAATCATCAAACAAGAATGGGACAAGACAAGTACAAGGAAGACTTCAGCTAATAAAACATTCTAAGGTATATGAGCAGCCATTTTATGCCTAGCAGATACAATCAACTGAGACTTTCACAAGGAAAAATGCTTACTGTTTCTGCACCTCTCTCATGCTTGAAAAAAAATTTGAAAAATGTATAGTAAGGTCTGCTACACCAAATCAGGTGCATCCTGGTAACTACCTGGTTTACTGCAAGCTATTTTTCCACCTTGGGACTATAATATGCAGGTTTCTTCTTTTTTTGTTTTTCAGCATTGTTGTGAGGCTTGCTAATACTTCATGCTACCTTGTGAGGTCAACAGGTAGTACCTCAGAGATGAAGACTGGGAAGTTGAAGAAGTAAGTAACTTTTCTTTCCAAGGACCAACTCTAACTGATTTTCCAAGCATGGACTGGGGATTGGGAGCTACCAAATTTCCAGAAAATTTAATTCACAGCAATGATACTGACTTAGCAAGTACTCCTAATTTCTCACTGTTTTAAGTAGCTTGCAGCTTATAGTGCAGAAACTCAAGAACCCTTTCCACACAACTGCCTCTCCTCTTCAACAGGAGTGCAGTGATGGAGACTCTAGGAATTTCATGTACTCATATAATCAAAGTTGTCCTGGACCTGCATTGATAAGGTCAGTAACTGGAGGAAGTTCTGGAAATCCTCCAGTCATCCTAATCCAGAAGAAAGGATCATCTGAACTAAAATTTCTACAAGAAGCCAGGAAAATTCTGGCATGTTATCAGGCATTGTTGATGCTTGAAATAGGGAGCACAGGGAGATGACTTCTGTCCCTGCCTTTGACAGAAAAGAGCATGAGTCATGTAGCTGAGGAAACAACAGGGTAAAGAAACAGCAGAGGGTTAGGAGTGGGTGCATCAATAGAGAAATAAAAAAATTAATATTCATAGAATCATTTGATATGTAAGCAATATCATCCCAGCTACCACCCAAATAGAAAACAGGATAATGAGTGGGTGAAAAAAGCAGAGATATTTGTGTGCTAAGACAAAGTACGTGGGCTACAAATTGGAGGCATTAGAGCCACTCTAGGACACTACCTTATTAGTATGTGGTAGAAAAACAATGACAAACAGAAATCATGCTAAAAAAATCCACAAATATAGGAGAGACAGCAGTGAAGAAAACTGAAATGTTTTGAATTGAAATGCCTTTGGTAAGATGTTTAAAACAAGAAGGACTAGTTGCTAAGATTCTGCTATATGCTATGCTGCTATGTAGGAAAAAAAAAAAGGGTTTGGGTCCAACGGGTATTTTTCTATCACTTTCACAGAAATAAATATAATTTTAACTTTTCTTCAAGCAAAACCAAGACAACAGAAATGGTTGGGTTCAATTATTACTTAATACTGGAGCCAAACCCAAACAAAACCTGCTACAAATAAAATAATTACCTGAAAAACAGCTTTTACAAACAGTTATACAATACACAATGGGAGACTTTGATTGATTGAAACCCTGGTCAGAGGAATTACAAGTTTACGTGCCACAGATGGATAAGCAACCTCAAATGAGATTTTGAATGTGACTGGGGCAAAATGAGACATTAATGAAGTTACTTGGCCAGGAAAACTGAACTGAAATAATCACATACTTAGATAAAGAGGAGACTTATAGTTACTTGAAGTTGAGATTAAAAAATGCGTGGAATTTGCATCCCAAAAGTGTGAAAGAAACAAAGAAAATGAACTTTTAGAGAAAGCCTCTAGTAATAACCTGCACTAAAAAAACCCCCTCATATGAGAAATTTTAGTACTTCTTATTAATGATGACATGAAATCAGAAAAAGTGCTCTCAGGGAAGGAAGCAACTGATGGAATGACAGAAAGCACAGTGATAAACTGAGAATTCCCAGTAGCCAAGGCCTGACAAAACAAATCAAACTGAACAGTAAACTATTCTTTATATACAAACAATGGAAAATATTAAGGATATACAGTAACATATAAATATAACCAAAAAGGAATATTAAAAAAAAAAGAAAAAGGATTATGCTTGTTATTCAAGAAGCAAAAAGCTGGTGGAAAAGTATGAAAACTACCTGAGTACTTGGACTCAGATTTTAAGAAGGACTGATGAATAACATAGGTCAGGAGAGGGTGACTCGTGGCTGAAGGTGTGTGGAAAGTATTAAAACTGAAGTTATTGCAACTGGTATGGAAACTCACTTCAAAGGTTTTAATGTAGTTGAAAACCAGCAGATAGATGAACTATGTCTCAGAATTGTAAGAAATTGGCATGAAAAGCTCCCTAAGCCAAATAACACAGGCCGTAAGCAAATTTTCAAATCAGGAATGGAAAACAGAAGACACAGTGTTTCTACTGAAGAAAGGGAAAATGTAATCCAGAGAACAACACATCTGTTAGCTTGACCTCAGTGTTATGTACATTCTGAAAACAAGTTCTGAATGAAAGCACAGCTAAATGAGTAAATAAAAGCATGTTCAAATGTACCATGGATTGTGCCAATGGAAAATCAATCCCAGAGAGGATGCCATTTTAAAAGCACATTATTTTTCTAGGCAAAGGAAATGCAGATCTAATTTATCTGGATTTCAGTAAAACATTACCTCCAGTGTTACATGAGGAATTATTATAGAACAAAGAATATTAGAAGAATGCTACAGAAGGCCAAGCAATTGTGCTGAAAGGGGAACTATTATGCAAGGAAAAGGTTTCCCATTTAATTCCTTGAGCACTGGCTTTGGGACAAGTACGTCTCTTAGTAGTCTCAGTAATGATCCTGGCATGTAAGATAGGAATGTGAAGATAAAATGGGCTGCTGAAGTGAAATCTGGAGACTGTCAGTGCAGGAGATGGAGCTGTATAATGTGTGCAGTAAGAAACAGATAATGTTGAAAACCCTAAAAACAGAAATGAGATTAAGCATATAATATGCTATAATGTATGATAAGTACATCACTATGCATAAGCCCTATTATGCACTTAGGCATTACCGACATTAACTTCTGCCATTAACTGGAGGACTGTCATCCAAAAATATTAGATTTGCCAGTCTATCAGATTAACTATCAGCCATCAGGATGACAAACAGGTAAAAATGCTAGGACTTGCGGATAAAAAATAAGAACATCATTAATAAAGGTTTGGTAAGATTTTCTGTGGAAGGCTGAATAGGATGAACAGAGAAAATGAAAGACCATCTTAGAGAAGTGTTCAGTTCATTTAGTATGGAAATTCAAAGCTAAGTAGAATTGCTTGGTAGATCTAAAGATGGATAAGGTGAGTAATAACCAGGAAGGAAAAACAGCTACAAGACAAAATGCAGATAAATGACCAAACTGACCACAAGGTAGTATAGACTACAAATTGAAAGTTTGTGAACATTCAAGACATGAGATTATAGAACCATTTCCCAACATAAGAAGCAGGAACAACTCAAAACCTTACCCTGTCCAAAAACTATCCCTCTCATTCTGCACATGAGCTCAGTATAAAGAGGGGATTATACAGTGTGGGTGTCTTTGACCACAAATAGGTTGATTACATGACCCAAAAGGTTTTTGCCCCTCTCTGAAAATTAAAAAAAAAAAAAAAAAAAAAAAAAA
>VWYP01010299.1:8850-21480 GCA_013400435.1 Pycnonotus jocosus
CAGGTCACTGTGGATGTCCCCCAGGTCACTGTGGATGTCCCTCAGGCCATGTCCCCTCAGGTCACTGTGAGATGTCCCCTCATGCCGCGGTGCGGCGGCTCTCCTGGGACAGGGTGACGCTCCTGTCCCTGCACTCGGCGTTGGAGCACTTGGAGACGGCGCTGGCGGCCTGGCGCACCCTGCGCAGGAGGATCTTGCGCAGCAGCAGGTACACCCAGGGGTCCAGGATCTGGTTGAGGGACGCCAGGCGCACGGCCGTCAGGGACAGGTCACACTCCCTGCGCAGCTGCCAGCGCTGGGATCCGCCCCGGCACGGCCCGGCCCCGTGCTCCGACACCATCCTCAGCATGGTGACCTGCCAGACACAGGGACAAGGGACACGGCGTCAGGGGCTGCTGCCTGCGTGCCACCACGGCGTGTCACCACCGCCCAGAGGTGCTGCAAGTGTCCCAGACAGGGCTTGGAGCAGCCTGGGATGGTGGAAGATGAGCTTTGAGGTCCCTCCCAACCCCAACCAGTGTGGGATTCTGTGGGAGGGCTCCTGAACACCTCATTTTCCTGAGCAGATCAGATCCTGTGTCACCACGGCCCAGAGATCTCTGGAAGTGTCCCAGACAGGGCTTGGAGCAGCCTGGGATGATGGAAGTGTCCCTGCCTGTGGAACTGGATGAACTCTGAGGTCCCTCTCAACCCCAATCAGTTTAGGATCCTGTGGGAGGGCTCCTGAACACCTCATTTTCCTGAGCAGATCCCTTTTTTCTCTCTCAAATCTTTCCTGGGTGGGACTTGGAGGCCTCAGCTGTCCTGGAATCTCTGTGGAATTGGGGCTGTCCATCATGCTCCCAGTGCCACGGAGATGGATGCAGACCCAGGGATGGATGGATGGATGCACACCCAGCAGTGCCCTGAGCCCCTCCAGCTCTGTCCTTCCAGCCCTGGATAAACCAGCAGCCGCTCCCAAAACTGCCGGGAAGAGCCCCAGGGAGCAGAGCCGCAGGGAATCACTGCCAGTGCTGGCTGCAGCCTTTGGGAAGAGCCAGGCCAGAACCTGCAATCCCACAGGAAGCTCCTCAGAGCTGTGTCACCACAAAGGTCACGGCTGTCCCCACGGGCTGGGCCAGTTGGAGCCACAGTGGCCACAGCAGAGGCTCCAGGGAGGGTTTTTCCATTCCAAGGGATATTCTGGGTGCCAGATCAATACCCATGTGTTGACCTTGGAAAGGCTGGGCTGACTCTGCAGGGCAGGGCAGCGTGGACAGCGCAGGAGAATTGTTTTTGTTTCTTTAAACAGAAGCAGCTGAGGATTCTACCCACGACATTTCACTGACATCAGCAGCCATGGACAGAGCTTTGTGAAAACAGGGAGACAGAGCTCTGTAAAAACATGGATACAGACCCAGGGCACAGCAGGAGCCACTGGGGCACCAGATCCACTCTGACAGAACCTGAGCACTTCCCTGGCTCTTCCCTCCCTGTCCCTGTCCCTGTCCCCCTGTCCAGACCCTGCCACCTCTCTTTCAGATGCACCCCCAAACCCACCAGGCTGCTAAAACACTTTTCCCAAGCACACAACTGCTGCTCATTTCTGGTTTTATTACGTAATATCCCTTTATTGGAGTAGTTGTTGGGCCAACAGCTGCCCTACTGGAAATTCTGTTTGTTTGATATCATTAGAGGTTGTTTATCGTGGCCTGTATTGGGCTTCTAAATGGATTAAAAGGCTGCACAAGGCAGGGGAACAACAGCAGGTGGAATAAAGTCAACATAATTTATGTCATTAAAAATCTGGCTCAAAATGCACGTAGAAATGGCTGATGATTAGATTTATCCAACAAGAGCAGCTAAAACTTTACTGTTACCATGAGTGTGGGGTTTCTGCATCTTTAATTTCTGTCTGGAGGGATAAGGAGCAGAAGTATTTTAACAGGAAAAAGCAGCAGAATTCCTGAGCATTTTGGCTTTACATAACTTTGAAACAACTCTGGGAAAGAATCATTTTGCAGCCCAGAACTCCCAAATTCGTGTGGTGAGAATTCCAGTTGGTGCTGCAGCCGTGTTTCTGTGCAATCAGGGAACAGCTTCCTCCCTTCCATTTGTCTCAGGGCTTATCCCAGAATGGTTTGGGCTGGGAGAGACTTAAATCCGACCCAATGCCACCCCTGCCATGGCAGGGACCCCTCCCACTGTCCCAGGGACACCTCCCACTGCCCCAGGCTGCTCCAACCCCAATGTCCAACCTGGCCTTGGGCACTGCCAGGGATCCAGGGGCCTCCCCACCCTCCCAGCCAGGAATTCCTTCCCAGTCTCTCACCCATCCCTGTCCTCTGGGAAGCCATTCCCTGTGTGCTGCCAGGACATGCTCCAAAACAAATCAAAATAAACCACAGATCACTGTGAATGGGAAACCAGCAATGCCACCCTGCAGTGGGGTGTTCTCCCAGGTGCTCCCTGCTGGGTCCAACAAGCTCCTGTGTGCCTGGAAAAAGGGAACAATTCCTGCTCTGACTGCTCCCCTCCCTCCTTCCCAAGCCAGCACAGAGCCAGATGTGCAGGACACTCCAAGGAGCACAGCCACGATCTCAGAGCTTTCCCTCTGCTGCTAAATCACGTTTGATTTTGTCGTTTACATCAACAGATCAGCTCTAAAAATATCGTGTGTGGCCAGGGTGTTGTTTACCTCACAGCAGCAGCTGCCAGGATCCATTAGTTCTCAGTTACAAAACTCAGATGTCTTTGAAAAAAACACAGAAACAAAAAAAAACCCCTCCTCTGTAAAGGCCTGGATTTCCATTTCAGCACAGTTTCTTACAACTGCTGCAGTTACAGATTAAAGGGTTGCTACGAGCTGGCTTTCACTGAAAAGGCATTTGCATTCTCCAAAAATCCGGTCTCTAATTCCTGACGTGCACTTCAGAGTTGTACAGAACAAGCTGGGGTGTGTGTGTATGAAAATTGAGGTTTATGTATAAAAATGGAGAGGTTATTATTTATAAAAATACCCCTGCAGCCATGAGCCTGGATTTTGAGAACTCCACAGAAGAAGTTCTACGCTTCCAAGTGCTGCTGCTGCCAGGGGAAGGGAAGTGCTGACGAATTCCCTCGTGCCTGTGGGTTGACTTCTGCCTCTGAAACCACAGCAATGCCCAGGGCACCAAACCACCAAGCGGAATCCCTGCTTCCCCACCGAGATATCTGAGAGCCCTGCTCAGGAGGGAGGAGGAAACGCTTCCCCATCCCAGGGATCTCCTCATGCTGCAAGGCTGGTGAGACACTCAGGGGTGACAGCACAAGAAAAACCAAAAACCCTTCTCCAGCCAGAAAGAACCTTTCACATCATCTCAGCATTTCCTTAGCCAGCTGCAGCCCATCCTGCTCAGATATAAGTACAAGTTTTCCAAAAATCCTACTGCTCCTTGATGGAACAACCTTTTGGGACAGGAGTCCAGACCCTGGGGTGTGCCCTGGTCCTACAGGGCAAAGATGTGGATCCTGCCTCCCCCACTCCTCCATCATGACGAGGAGTTTTCAAGAAGGAATAATAAAATAGTGGAAAGCAAAGCAGAGATCCTTAAAAGCAAGACTGGCCCAGCCCGGAAGGCTGCTGTAAATCAAACACAGCGGGCTGCCAGCCACAAGGCACTCACAGTCACGGGTTCTGCCCTCGCTCATAAAACACTGAAAGAAGCTTTGCCGCAAGGTGGGAGTAAATAAAAACCCCAAATCCCAAACCCGGCCGCAGTGTCGTGCCCCCAGAGCCACTCCTCGCATCCCATTTTTCTCCTCTGCACAAGAACATTCTTTTTCTTCTCCTTTTAATGCCGGTTTCAAGTAGCTGATTTCCCTGGGCTCGGCTCTGCTCTGGGACCTCTCCCAGCTCCTCCCTACAACCTCTCCACCCTCGCACCTCTGTCCCTGTCCCTGCTGTCCTCCCAAGGGGCCGTCCGTGGATGTCCAAGCCCCAATGTCCAGCCTGGCCTTGGACACTTCCAGGGATCCAGGGGCAGCCACAGCAAATCTGGGAATTCTACTCCAGGGCCTCCCCACCCTCCCAGGGAATGATTCCTTCCCGATAGCCCATCCCTGCCCTCTGTGAAGCCATTCCCTGTGTCCTGTCAGCACATAAAACAAACAGATCAGTGTGAAACAGGTCCCAGGGAGCAGGGCAGTGAATAAAACACAGAGATCAGTGTCGCAAGGAGCAGGACAGTGAATAAAACACCCAGATCAGTGTGAAACAGGTCCCAGGGAGCAGGGAAGTGCATAAAACACAGAGATCAGTGTGAAACAGGTCCCAGGGAGCAGGGAAGTGCATAAAACACAGAGATCAGTGTGAAACAGGTCCCAAGGAGCAGGGCAGTGAATAAAACACACAGATCAGGGTGAAACAGGTCCCAAGGAGCAGGGCAGTGCATAAAACACACAGATCAGGGTGAAACAGGTCCCAAGGAGCAGGGCAGTGCATAAAACACACAGATCAGGGTGAAACAGGTCCCAAGGAGCAGGGCAGTGAATAAAACACCCAGATCAGTGTGAAACAGGTCCCAAGGAGCAGGGCAGTGAATAAAACACAGAGATCAGTGTGAAACAGATCCCAAGGAGCAGGGCAGTGAATAAAACACACAGATCAGTGTGAAACAGGTCCCAAGGAGCAGGGTCCCGCCGAGCCTCCCCCTCCCCTGGGCTGCTGCCCCTCGCACCAGCGGGGCTCAGCCCGCTGCCCACCTACCAGCAGCGGTGACCAGCAGGCGGACAGCACGCACATGATGCCCAGCAGCTGCAGCAGCGTCTCGGTGGCGATGCGGCCCCACCGCGAGCCGGGCTGAGCCCCGCCGGCCTTGGCCCGGCAGCGGGACACCAGAGCCTGCATGGTGGCCAGGTTACAGGCGCCGGTGACCACGAGCGACAGCAGCCCCAGCGAGGCGAAGGAGGCGGCGAAGGCGCTGCCGCCGGCCGTGCTGATGAAGCACCAGGTGCCGGGCCATTGCAGAGCGTAGCGGCCCAGCCCGGCCAGCGGCAGCAGCGCCAGGGCCACGCCGGCAGCCCAGATGGCGAGCAGGCAGCGCTCGGTGGCCCGCGGGCTCATGTGGCTGGCGTACCAGTGCGGGGCGCGGATGGCCAGAGCCCGCTCCACGGCCATGGCGCTGGCGATCAGCAGCGGGCACAGCCCGAACACCGTCATGCTGAAGCCGAAGAAGTCGCAGAGGCGGCCCGAGGGGTCCATGGCGGCCCAGGGCCGGCCCGACAGGTAGACGGAGATGACGATGGGGCTGGTGAGCAGCTGGCCCAGCATGTCGGTGAGCGCCAGGGAGCCGATGCACAGCAGGAACGAGCGCTTCCTGCGGCTGCCCTTGGCGCGGTAGCTGCGGGACACGAGCAGCATGGCCAGGGCATTGCCCACGATGCCCGTCAGCATCATGGTCAGCGGGATGGCCACGGACACGGCGCTGCCGCGCTCGGCCGCCCGGCCCGTGCCGTTCCCCCGCGGGCTCAGCCCGGCGGCCGCGCTGGCGTTGGGCGGGCGCTGCTGCCAGGGGCTCATCCCGGGCCCGGGAGATCCCGCATGGAGCGGGCACCGAGCGGGCACCGAGTGGGCACACACGGAGCACGGAGCACGGAAAGGACACGGAGCCGGCTCGGGCCGGCAGCGCCCCGGTGGCTCCCCGCGGCCGCTTTATGCGAGGGACGGGCAGGACCCGCCCCGGGGCCGGGAGAGGCGGGACGGGAGCGGGAGCGGCACCGCCTGGGGGAACGGAGCGGCCGCGGGAGCCGGGCTGGGCAAGGAACGGAGCCCCAGGAGAGGCTGAGGGAGCTGGAATGGGGCTGAGCCTGGAGAAAAGGAGGCTCAGGGGGGACCTGGTGGCTCTGCACAACTCCCTGACAGGAGGGGACAGCCAGGGGGGGTCGGGCTCTGCTCCCAGGGAACGGCCTCAGGGCGGGCCAGGGGAGGTTTAGGGTGGATTTTGGGAAAGGTTCTTCCCCCAGAGGGTGCTGGCACTGCCCAGGCTCCCCAGGGAATGGCCACGGCCCCAGAGCTCCAGGAGCGTTTGGATCCCACTCCCAGGAATGCCCAGAGTGGGATCGTTGGGGTGTCTGGATCAATGAGCCCTGTGGGTCTTATCGAGCCCAAGGTATTCCATGATTCTGGGAAAACAGCTTGAAGTTTTGTAAAAGCTCATTTGCTGTTAAAATTAAAACTTTTAAGACTTAAAGGACTTCAAGTAATGATGTGAACACACGGGCTCCATGGGCCAGGTGAGCTGACACAAAAATCAGTGTCTATGCAGGGCACAGGGAATCAGGGCAGTGCAGGGCACAGGGAATCAGGGTCTGTGCAGGGCACAGGGAATCGGGGTCTGTGCAGGGNCACAAGGAATCAGGGTCTGTGCAGGGCACAAGGAACTGGGGTCTGTGCAGGGCACAAGGAATCGGGGTCTGTGCAGGGCACAAGGAATCAGGGTCTGTGCAGGGCACAAGGAATCAGAGTCTGTGCAGGGCACAAGGAATTGGGGTCTGTGCAGGGGACAGGGGAGTCTGAATGTTCCCAAGACAAAGCACTCGGGCACAGTTGACTCACAGGTTTTATTTACACTTGTCTACAGCATCATTTTGCCTCACACGTTCTCTAAGCCAAATGAACCATCCTCCTCCTTTGCCTGTGGCCTATCAGTTGCTAAATTTAAAACCTCTCATCTGTTAAGTACAGCAACAATTGGAATACAAAGCACAAGAAAACCCAAGGCTAACAACAGAGCGTCTACTTGATCTGGTTTTACAGTTTAGTTGGACGTTGGAGTCAGAGGCACAGTTACAGACTAACCTGCTCTTGTGCAACCTACACACATTTAGCATGGAAATTAGAGAGAAAAGAAAGCATTAAAGAAGAAACTGCGTTTTTTCTGCCAAGAGATTTATCAAAATACCTCTACACCAAAAACATTTTGCTTCTAGACCAGTCTGTAAGACGTGGCTCAAAAAATAGAAAAAAAAAAAAAGAGAAAAAAAAGCAGAATGGAGTTTTCCGATTTTGCTCCGTTTGTTTCTGTGCAGTTTATCAAAACAAGCAGCAAATCTGGCAGTTTTATTACTGAAATAAATGAAGGTATATTGCTCTTTGCTTGCTTAAAAAGAATCATTTTCCTTACCATACTTACCTTGTGATGGCACTGAAGAAACTTAAACCTTTCTTAACCAAACGGAGCTCAAGAGAGACCAAGTTTTATACTCAAATGGATTCCATAAAGCATTTTAAGCCATAAATTATGTCAAAGGGAAAAAGAACGATCGATGAAGAAGATGTTGAAGATGCCAGACCTTTCTACACAGTTTATTCATTCTCATTTTTAAAGAAAAATAAAATTAAGATACCTTGAAAATTTTAGTCAGCCCCAAAGGAAATTTTACAGGCGGCCTGCAGAAGCTTCCCTTGATTCCAAGGAGCCAGTTCCACACTCCTCCAGCCCCAGAGCAGATCCCAAGTGATCCGTTTGTAAGGAGGGATCCTGGAGTCCGGGCTCTGGAAACCATCACAGCCACGGCACTGTGCTGGCTGCAAACGTCCTCCCTCGCCAGGAATGAGCTAATTCCCTCTGGAATCATGATGGACTGGGGGGGTTTGAGCTGCTAGAGAGGGGTGTCCATCTGCACTGGCACTGCTACGTGGCAAAATAAAAACTGCTCAGCCCAAGGCCCCACTGCCGGCCCCAGGTGCCCCCAGCCCTGCCCCTACTGTGGTCCCACGGGAGCTCCATCCTGCTCTGGAAACTCCCGCCTTCCTCCTCACACCAAGAGCTGTGCCAGGACATTCCCAACCTGCTCCTCCAGCTGAGGGAGCCAGGAACGGAGGAACTGATCTTGGAAAATAATTAAACTCCCCTCACACCACACAACATCCCCCTGTGCCGGGGAGTTTATGGCTTAAAATGCTACAGCGGGTTTGGGTGATGGATGAACAAAGCTGCAGTTTGCCAGAAAGCCAGGACAGACATGCACCTCTACTAGCAGATTGAGCACTTCTGACCAAGTAAGACACCAACTTCTTAAAAATGTCTCATGCACTGACTGGAATTTTGGTGGGTTTTTTGTTAAGTGTGAGCTTTTATACGTTATTTCTTTTTAGAACTCGTACGGGAACCAGAATGGGAGGATCCGGAGGAAGATCTGCGGCGTCTGCAAGATACAAATGGAGAAAGCATGCACAGAAATGAGCTCAGATTCATCCTGGCACCCCTTTGAGCAGCATCCTACCATAGCTGGAAGCCAAGTATATCTCATGGGGGCCTTACAAGAATATATACAAGTAACTTTAAGCCACTAATTTAATACTAAAAGTCTAAGTTTAATACTGAGAGTAGAATACAGTTTCTATTTCAATGCAGTATTTACTTAAGGAAATAATTCAGTAATGAACACAATTAACACTGTCACACACTGAAAGAAGGGTGAGCTAGGTCTTTTTACAAAACATGCTCCTACCAGGAGGAATTTCATTGGAGGGGGGAGAAAATTATCAAAATAAAACCAGCAATTAACAGAGAGGTTAACAAAAGCAAAGAGTAGGGCAAATGAGGAAACTACTTTTACTACGAGAGTAACTGCTCAGATTCAGTTGTTTCCCAGTGAATCTCAGTCCTTGGATAACTACAATAAACCATCACACATCTCAATACAGCCATTCTTATTCTACATAAACCCAAACCTTTCGGGTGACCGTGATCTCGAGCGCCTTTTTTTGCGATCACCAGAGGAAGAGGATCTAGAGCGGCTCCGCTTCTTGCCTCTCTCGGGGGAAGACGAGGAGCGAGAGCTGGAGTAAGATCTTTTCCTTGGGGTGGAAGACCCCCTGTAGGACCTGGAGCTGGATCTTTATTGATTGAGAAATAAATCACATTTAATTCTGGGCTCGTGGAGAAGGCACAAAGACAGAACAAGCAGAGACAGTTTGCATCGACATTCCCTAACTCTCTTTACTCCAGGGGTGTGGGAAATCAACACCAGGGGCTTCCATACTTACTCTGCCAAGAACACTGCTACTGCCAGGGCAGCTTTCCCTAAGAAAACAGCTAAGTAGTGTTTCCTGATACATGGACCATCAATGGTTTGGAAAGCTCTTCCCAGCATTCACCAGAATGGGCCACATTGGCAAAAAAAGCACTGGGAGACTGCTGGGAAGTTGCCTCTCTAAGGACATTCCTAAATTCACACATCAGAACAGCCTGGAAACCAGAGATCTCGAGCTGATTTACCACGGCTCACTTCATCCCAACGGACATTTCACGCTGCACGCTCATCTGACCAAACAGTAACAAATCCAGCTGTAATATTTACACATCTCAAACTAAATTTGTGAAGAGACTAAAACCTTCCTCAACCAAAATACTGCCAAAAGCCTGTCAGAACAGAGTCAGAGTATTGAAAAACATCTCTTGGAATACAGTGCCCCTCTGGTGGGGCACAGGGACACCCTTCCTCTTCCCAAAAGCACGGATTCCATCCTGTGCTGACCCTCATGGGATAATTCACACCATGTCCCTGTCCCCAGGGGGTGGTGGCACCATTTGTAATTGTCCTTCCCAACCCAAACTTCTTTATTTTAAATTTTGGGATTCTCTGCATGCATGGAGAAAGGACAGCCCTCCATCCCATCACAGAGGCAATGTTCTGCCAATGGAATGCCTGTGCAAAGACACCTCAAACGGGCCCTGCCCAGCTCAGGGATGCTCTACACAAATCACTGGGACTGCTCTCAGCCTCTCCCACCATCTGCTACCAACATTTTCCTATGAAAATTCCCTCCTATTACACAGGAATGGCTGCCCTGTCTCGTGGAAGACACAGAATTCTCACTGAACACAAACCCAGAAGCACAGTGGCATTCCTAACGTTCCTCCAGCTCAAGCAGCCCCAGTGGAAAGAGGAAAAGCACCCAAATGCCTGCAGCAGGGAACCATGCACTCAAATCCTTCTTCCTCCACTGCAGCTCGGTGGCGTCCGCTCGCCCGGCCTAGGCCAGGCTTAACCTCTGGCACCAAAACCTCTCCTCCTCAGTGAACACATCTGTGGTGGCAACAGCTGGTGCAGAGAGCCAGCAGCTCTGACTTCCAAGATAAAAAGCAGTTAATGTTTGTCTGAGCAGCACAGCTCTAGGGTGGCACTGGAGCAGCTGGACCTGCGCCCTGTGTGTGTGTGCAGGGCCAGGCTGGTACCTCATTCACCTGGATTTGGACCCGCGGGACCGCGACCGTTCCCTGGAGCTGGAGCGGGATCTCGATCTGGAGCTGGAAGAACTCCTGGAATGGGACCTGCAACAACATGGGAGATCTTTTTCCAGTGTCTGACTTGCATTTAGCAGAGTTACTGCTCCTGAGAGCAGCAGACAGAGGCAGTGACACAGTCTGAGCCCCACAGTGTGGTCCCCTCCTGCCCCCCAGCATCACCACAGCACACTTGAAACCAGTGAACTTTTACACAGCAAGAGCTTGCATTAAAAACATTACAAAGTCAGCTTTAGATCATGGTTCCTAAAACAAAGCACAACAATTAAACAGGATCGCTGTTACCTGGCAACAAGAAATAACTTCCTATCCATTCATTATATCATGAAATCAATGCTTTAATTTGTGCCTTGACTGGAAACCCATCAGTCCCTCCTTGAAAGGCAGAGCAGATCAGAGTGTTAGGATTGGTCAGCTCAATTCCTCCCCAGCCAGTTCTCACAAGCACTTTGTAATCAGCTTCAAATTTTCATAAATTCAGTGGCTAATTTGGGGCTAAAATACAGCCATATCCAACACAACTTGTAACTGGCCAAAATTATTTCCCAATTTTTCACTGATGGATTTTCTCTAAAGCACAAACCACAAGAGAATTTTAACAGTGGCAGTAGGCTCCAGCAACCACTGGAAACAAAAGCATTTGAAAACAAATTGTAATAATATTTTCAGGTACAATATATTCCACTTGCTGTCAGCCTCTCAGTTTATACTGTTACCACAAATTCCTCATTTTAGTGGGCAGTTCACATTGGTGTGAACATTTCCTAGCTAGGAAATCTGTTTAAACTGTTTTAAAACCCACCAAAAAAAGCACCCACAAATGGCAACTGACATTTCCAATTATCTGTAGCTAGAAGCAAAAAGTTTGAGAGGAAGTTGAAATCTCAGTTAGGACAAGTTACTCTCTAGTCCAGTGTTAATATCTGTGAATTAATGACCAAAGCTATGGGCAGGTGAGGTTGTGGAGTGTCCTTGGAGCCTCCCAGCCAAGCACTGCACCCAAAGTGCTCCAGGGGAGGCTGAGGAGCAGAAGAGGCAGCAGGAGCAAGATCCAACAGGGGTGGGGAGAAGCCAAGCCAGAGGCTGGGGCTGGCCCCTGCTGCAGGATTTGGGCAGTGACAGCACTGAGAGCACAAAGGGGCAAGGATGAAGCTGGGAAGATTAGAAGAAGCTTGAACTTTATACATGTGAATGTAATAAATGACCCTGGGAGCTTGTTCTGATTAATCAGGATCGTCCTTGCATGAGCTGTAAGGCAGCTCAAAAGCTCCAGTATTAATGACATCACCCAATTTCAAAGCTTTGACTGAATTGCTCATTTATTACTGAATTTGAACAGTAATGAGAGAGCTGAAGCCTGCCCAGCAGACCTTTGTGAGGTCCCACATAAACCTTCAGTGCTATTAGAGAATTTCAGATTGGTCTGGGTTGGGAGGGACCTTAAAGCTCATCTCATTTCTCTGTGCCATGGGCAGGGACACCTTTCACCAGAACAGACCAGCCTGGCCTTGGAAAGTCCCAGGGATTGGAATGTTCTGACAACATTGCCACTGCATTTAAAGCTTTGTCACTTGCCATTAACCCAAGTTCAAGTTTCTTGTCTTTATTCCCAGGATATTCCCATTGTGTCCTTCCCCGGAATCTGCCTGCTCACTGCCTCTTCTGCCACCTCCTCCCACTCCAGCAGCGCCCCCCTCTGTCCAACAACAGAACCACAGACAGCCAGCGAGCCTGAAAACCTGAAAACAAATCACGTTATTCAATTTCCTTGAAGGATTTCACCAAACACCCACTTAAACCATTAAAACAAACCCCAAGCCCCAGGGAGCCTCCCCCCGCCGCAGCTCAGGCGGAGCATCGGCACCTCTGTAAACGGAGAGTTATTCACATCACTACACAACTGCAAGGCAATCGAGACAAAGTAAATAAGGAAGTCAGATACTGACATTTTGCCTGGCGTTACCCTGGACCTGTACCCGTTTACCTGGACCTAGACCTTGAGCTCGAGTGAGAGGATGAGCGCGAGGACGAGCGCGAGTGGGAGGAGCGGGACTTGGAGCGGCTGCGCCTCGGCGCCTTCTTCTTCTTGTTGCCGTCCTCCTCCTCGCTGGCATCCAGGTTGTACTTGGACAGGTCGGCATCATCTTCATCCTCATCCTGCCGTCAAAAAGAGAGTTTACTTTCGTGGTAAAATTTCAAAAGTTTAACGAAAAGACAACAGGAGGCAGAAATAAAGCAGAGGGTTTAAAGCAAACGGCCGGGTGCTTGGCACTCACCTAAGAGCACATTTGCTACTTTGGAGAAATTCTTTGAACACTTTTTTTATTACTCTAGCTTGTTGCATATTCATAGACTATTA
>VWYP01010301.1:0-49870 GCA_013400435.1 Pycnonotus jocosus
CCAGTGCAAACAGGCTGTGCTGGCGTTCTCAATCCCAGAGTTTATCCAGGTGGGAATGCTGGGCTCCTCCTCCTGGGTGGAGCATCTCCCAGTGGGATGATGGAATTGTCTCAGCCATGCAGTGAGCCTCGATGGCCCATGAACAGAAGATATCCCCCAGAGGGAGGATGGGTGGTGGAAGAGATAAAGGAACACTGCCCCAGCTGGTTTTAACAGCTGGCCATTAACAGAAGGCACCCACTTTCAACTCCCCAGAGTTATGAAGAATGGGTTATGTAGGGGAGAAAGAAAACATAACCCCAACCACTTTCAACAGATGGGAATAGAATATACATTTTTGGTTACATATTGCAACATAAGACACCAAGTCACTTGTGGGCACTGTGAGACTTTGTGTTCTCCTCCATTTCCCCCTCTCTGTCTGTGTGTTTGGAGTGGGTGATTTGATCCTCACTCATGAGTGCCCAGCCCAGGCTCTCACCAGCAGTGGAGCATTAAGATCTACTTGGACAATTTGAGACCAACTGACCCTGGATTTGAGACCAACTCTTTTCCCACACCTCATTTTAAGAAGTATTTTGGAAGTTCCTGATTCTTCCCTCCTCCATATTTAGATTATATTATAAATTTTAAAATAAATCTTGGTAGCAAAATACTTACAAATCATTCTTAGAACATCTGTAAGCCCAAAACATATCTTTGGCTGTGTGTCAGACAGGCTTATTGATTAAGTGTATGTTCTCTTGGATCACCAAGGCCTGTGTGAAAATTGGCTGTTTTAGAATTGCCCTGCCTAGTAATTTTGGTGTCCAACTTGCAATTTATTTCCTGTGTCCTGGTCCATTTTTTATAAATTCATTTTCCAGTATTGTTTCTTCAAACAAACATTGGACATAACACAACAGAAAAGATTAATATTGAATAACTGCAGTAATCTGGAATATGACCAGAAACATTGAAATTTGCTCAAGGCTGAATTTTGAAGATATGTGCCTCTGTTCATACCTTTTAACATCCCCAGTCCCTTTTCTTAAAGGATCTTTTGGATTATTTAGCATCATTTGAATACAAATTTACTTTGAGGATTCTTTCAGTTGTTTAGCATCATTCGAATAAATCTTCCCTTTAATTCCAGGAAACACAGATCATTGGGATTCATTGCAGGCAGTAATTTACATTTTGGTAAGGGTTTGTGATATATTTTGTGAAAATCTTGAACACACCAACTGCCACTAAAATCACCTGTTTCCATACAGTGAAACTTTAAGTATTAGTTTTACCCTTTATTTGAGAAAATGTGTGAGGTAATCAGTATTCTTGAAATACTTTGGAATTTTAGAAAATAGAAATATCCTAAGGACTTGGGTGTGTTTGTGTGGGATTTCACACACACATATACATAACCTATTGAAGAATTTTATGATTGTTTTAATCTCTTGTAGTAGCAAAGTAACTGCATTCTTGTTTTCACTCTCTTTGAGCCTCGTCCTTTCTCACTGCCACACAGTTTATGGCTTGCACACAAATTGTGCTACTTTCTCTTCCCTTTTATATTTTTTTCTCCTTGTTCCAAAGTGTAAATTGTTTCCTGCCACTCTACAGGATTTTTCTCCCCTAATGATATGGAGGGAGATAACTACTGCTAGTGCTGACAGAGGTAAGAGTAGCAGGATAAGTAATGCCTCAGCTGCAGAATGATATACTGCTAGTGGGAGTAATCTCCAGATTCATATCCCAAAACACTAGTTAGTCTATCAGCACTTCTGCCATTATCTCCTCGGCCACAAATCCAAACTTTCAAGGTCAGCTGTAACTGTATTGAAAATCTGGAGATCTAAGAAAAGCCCAGTGAATTAACAGCCTTTTTCTGCCTGGATTTTGTTTCTGATCTGAAGCCACTCAGACGCCTCCATTTGGCTGGATCAGTGCAAGAGGATAAGGGTAAATATAAAGCCTACACAGATAATGTCACATTTTTGGAGGGGAGAAATAATTTTTGAAAAAATATCAAGTATTTTAGATCACAGAGAGCACAAAATCAGAAAGTATTTTGTGTTGAGGCTTCAGTAATTATCCATGTGAATAAACATATACCATTAATATTGTCACCAAGATAATTTGTTCAGAACAAAAACTGATTGAATCAATTCCTTTAAACATGGGTTTAATTGTTCCAAAGTCTTAAGAAAAAAGGAGTTTAGGGAAAAAACCCCATATTTAGGTTCAAAATTCTACATTTAGATATGAATAATCAACTCTAATATGCACCTACTGAGGAAGAAAGCAAGAAACATGATAAGAAATCAAGAGATGTTACCTCTGAAGAAAACTGGAGGGATCTGAGTTATCTCTTGTAGAAAAGAGGAGACATAATATGCAATGTAAGTGCTATTGCAGAGGGGGAAGAAAAGGATAATGGATGGGAGACTGGTGACAAACTCAAGGTTACAACTGATTTGTTGGCCAAACTTTCCTGGTGAGCTTGCATACACACAATCTTGCCAACTCAGTGCTTTATTCACTGCATGGTGTAAACCTGTCTGAAACAAATTTCCCACTGGTATCAAACTCTGAGTCTCTCAGCAGTGTAGATCATCTTTTGCTTTGTTCTTGTTTCCCAGCAATATATTAGCATGAGGTGGGCACTAATGCTTTTTCCTACACACAAGATCAGGTGCTGTAAAACTATTGTATGGGTAAACTGTTCTTCTATTCATATCCATCAATAAATTTGGAACTGAAGTGTACATGCTCAAAGTAGGCTTTAACCTTCATCTTAACTTTTTGAGTAGCTTTTTACATTAACATGCTATAGCTGTCTCATAGTCTCACATCACTATCTGAATTTAAGACTGGAAGTACATCCAGCCTCAGCAATTGCTTGTCATTCACCTGTTGAAATCTGCATTTATATGGCTAATTAATCTGAGTGATTTCTCTTCCCTAGCACAGTGCCCACTACTGTACTACCCTCACCTGAACTGGCAGAAACAATTTTCCATAATAGGTCAAGAGAACTCCTGAATAAAATCCTTTCAGCTAATGCAAAAAGCTTTGTGTTGTGTTTGTCATTTTTTTTCTTTCTTTAATATTGCAATGCTTTCAGCACTTTCTCCTTTTTGTGTTTGCTCATGTTCCCTGGAACTTGGTTTTAGATGAAATGGAAGCACACTGCATGGATGCCTTCTTCCTTATAACCTGAAATTTGCTTTAAGGAGCCATTTAGGAGCAGTTCTGATGAAACTTTAAAGACTGTATGTGATTATGTGCACATAACATGTATGTAACTTCTCAGACCACTCCTTTGTACCATCCAGGGTAGCGGAGGAGCAGATGGAGCAGCCCTAGGAGAAGGGCTTGGAGGTTCTGATGGGTGAGAGCTGGACAATCTCTGAAATCCTTCCTGCCCTGGGCTGATCCCAAAGCGTGGGCAGCAGAAAGGGAGGATTCTGTCCCTGTGCCCCGCTCAGGTGAGATCCCACCTGCTGCTCCAGCCTTGGGACCCAGCATAGGAAGGACCTGGAGCTACTGGAGAGAGTCCAGAGGGATGGAAAGAGCTCTGCTGGGAGGAAAGGCTGAGAGAATCGGGATTGTTCAGCCTGGAGAAGAAAAAGCTTTGGGGTGAGCTCACTGCAGCTTTCCAATGCCCAAAGAGTTCAATAAAAATGGAGAGAGACTGTTCACGAGGCATGTAGTGACTGGACAAGGGGGAATGATTCAAACTGAGAGGAGATTTAGACTGGATATTAGGAAAAAATTGTTTCCTCTGAGGGTGGAGAGGCCCTGGCACAGGGTGCCCAGAGAAGCTGTGGCTGCCCCTGAATCCCTGGGAGTGTCCAAGGCCAGGCTGGACAGGGCTTGGAGTAGCCAGGGATAGTGGAAGATGTCCCTGACCATGGCAGGGGATTGGAATGAGATGGGCTTTAAGGTTCCTTCCAACCCAAACCATTCTCTGGATGTACCTTCTGAACCTAATTTGGTATTTCATATTTAGGGCCTCAATAGTCACCCAGAAGATTGCTTCTCTGATAAATTTTCCCACAGTGCCACTTTGTGTAAGAGTCTGTATTGTTCCTTCTGACTTCTTATTTTTAGCTTTTTAGCAGCACATATTGACACGATAGAACAGCTTGGTATCCCTCCAAAGAGATGGTCATATTTAGCATTTATATGAAATGAGAGAATCTTTATCCCAGTCTTGAGCTCTCTATTTTAGATGATCTTTGAATGACTGAAGCAATGCCTGGGAAAGGTACAGGTTTGCTGTTTGCTGCAAGGCTGAAGCTGGAATCCTCTAGTGCTTGGACAAACTTTGCAGGCAATAGAGTGGGCCTAGAGTTATAGATAAAACTGGACATTTAACCCACACTGCAGTGTCTGGCATTTTCTTCGAGCAGTTGAAGGTCAGAGACTAGAAGAAATAATAATTTTAATTTTCGTTCCACTTAACTCTAAATAGCTTATTTTGATAGCAGCTGACATATGGAAAGCTGAGGGATAAAAAGTGCTTTGAAATGTAAGTAATGTTTGTCAGAAACAGAAGCCACGTAATGATACGACAATATCCCAAACAGTTTGCATGGTGCCTTAACCATATTATTTGTTTTGATTTGACTGCAATAGAAAACGCCCATCCACAGGCTCTGCCTGGCTTGTCAGTTATGTAAAATCACACACCCTAAATCAAAGCCATCAGCTCCTTGTTTCTGCTAAATATCAGCACAATCAAACACTACCACCTGCAAACACTGTCCTGTATCTCAGTCTACCTCTGCCGAGGCCAGTGAGCAAGAATGGTCTACAGGGTTAACTACAAGAAGAAAGAAGATGTTGACTATGTTTGTGGGTTTAATTTGCACATATTTAATCCCACCATTGGTTCACAATTTTGTATAGTATATGTACTGCAATCATACAAAAATTAGGTTGTGAGGGAATATATAAAGTCTGTAGTGAAACATCCCATGCAGAAAAAAGGATTAACCTCAGAGTCAGAGCATGTTATTCAGAACTTTGTCCAGTTGAATGTTGAAAATTTCCAAGGATGAAAGTTTAAACCATTCATTTGGACCTCTGTTCTGGCATTTAACCAGTTAGTGGTGGCCTTGGCAGCATTAGGTTAACAGTTAAACTTAATGGTCTTAAATGTCCTTTCCAACCTAAATAATTATCTGATTCTAAAGCTTCTTCCTCAGTTTTACTTTGTCTCAATGCTTGCTGAGACACAATCACTCTCCTCCTGCTCCTTTTTTCCAAGGAAAGGTAGGACATTGGAAAAATTCAATTTTATATGCCTGCAATGACAATGAAAGACCATGATGGGGTCTTGGGGTTCAAGAGAAAAAAAATTTTGTGCTCACACATCCTATTGATGCCAGGCTGTTAATGAATACCACGTATATACCAAGTGAAAGATAGAATTCAAATGTCCTGCACAGATCACTGCATGGCTCAAAAGGTGTCTGGAGATGATGCCTGTGGAAAAGATTAAAATAAAAACTAAGAAAAGCAACAAATTTGGAATAGAAGCCCCACTTAGAGTCATCATGTCCTGGTAAGTCTGATCATGATTATCCCTGCTTCAGATCCAAGGCTCTACATCTGAGCTACAACAGAAGCTGCATTTACTTGGAGACAGGGAGGTGTATTTAAAAAAAAAAAAACATCAAATGTGTTTTATATAGGACATATATTTGGAATGAATTTTCTGCAGAAGCTGAGAAAGCAGCAGCTTTGCCTGATAGATCCTCCCAAGGGAGCTGTGGCTCAGAGCAGTATCACACTTGTGCTCATCTTCACAATGGAGCAATCCTGGGAGCAGATAAAGTGCACAGAGTGAGCGCCCAGAAGAAAGGCTTAAGTTTGCTGGGGATAAATAGCATTCATCCAAAGCTAGAGAGGGTTGTTTTGGGCGGGTTTCTCTGCTTTTTTTGGTTAAACTTCTGTCTGATCACAGCTCGAGCTTGACAGTGATTTAAAGGCTCTGAGAGCACAAACCCAGCCATCCTATGGTCCAGCTTATGTCAGCTTATTTTGATTCAACAGAAGCCTTGGAGACAGACCTGGTACTGCTCTAAACTCTTTGTGAGTCAGTTTAATGCTCAACCCTCCTTTACAATGCCCAGACTTAAGAGCTAAAGGGAAGGGAAAGATGAGGGGAGGAAAAAAAGGCTTCACAACCTTTTCACTTGCTCTGTGAATCCATGTGGTTTCTGAGGCAAAAAAAAAAAAGCAGTGTTCATGATGGTGCATTGGATTCCTTAAGAAAAGCATCTCCCTCTTGGATTGATCCCATGGTGGAAATAAGGCACTGAACTTATTTTTAGATACAAAGCAAGTGGTTCACAGACACCTCATTTAATGAGTTTCTGTGATATATAGCAACAGGGGCAAAAATCTGAACTGCAGAGCTGTAAATGAAGTCTCCTGGCTGAGGAAGTAATTCTGTCACTGCAGTGCCCATGTAGGTTAATTCCTGAACCCAAAGCACTGAGGTGTTTTCAGAAGTGGATGTCTGTAGGAGGGCAGGCTTTCAAAAGCAACTTATGGACCCAAAGCTGCAAGGAACTCCCTGTTCGCTTCCCAATGCACTAGAAAACATTTCCTGAGTACTCTTTAAAAATTAAACATTGTCTGCCCCCTCTTTGCAATCTTTAGGACCTGGAATACAGGGGTACACCCACATGATGACTGAACCTGGGCCCTTCACCTGGTAAACAACTTCTTGTAAAGCAAATTCTGAGCACAATCTGGGAGTCGTGGCATTGCTGAGATAATTCCCAGCAGTTTGCAATCAGCTGCAGCCACACGTCCTCTCCAGGGAACTTTTGGGGCTGTCAATGCCAGCAGTAATACTGGATTTAGCATAGACCTGTACCCTTAGTTTGGCTGTGTCTGGGGCTAGTGAGAGAGGTCTGTAATTATTTGTAGACATTTTTGTCCAGGGTTCAGACTGTAGCTGCTTTCTGCACATTTCATCTTGCTGGGTGTTTGTTGACTAAGCCTCTTAAAACATCAGATGGATGGTTGTGAAGTCTAAAAAATATGAATAATACCTGGTTGTTTGAAGCTACAGAATAATGAACAGAATTCTCAAAGAAGCAGAAGGTCAGAAAATGCTGGTATGTGATGTTTTATACATGCAAAACCATGGGCATAGCAGAATTAATTTCTTTGGGCAGCAAGGCAAGGAGCAAAGGAAAGAGCAGCTTAGATGGGAGAAGTATGAACTGTGAAATAAGCAAGCTTAAAAAAATAAAATAAATATTCATGGGAAAGATGTTGCTTTTAACATTTTAAAAAAGCAAAAATATTGATATATTTTAATATGTTGTAGGGATGAGTGTACTGCTACAGAACAAAACAGCTTTCTGATTAAAGGGTGACTCTTAAGGTCTAAATCCTCCAAAATAAATAAATAATAAATAATAGTAATAAAATAGCACATTTAACTTATTTATGCTGTAGAAGCTACATAGGTAATGGTCAACAACATATTGCCTGCAGCTGCCTGCAGAATTTTAACTCTGTCCTCCTGCACACACATTAAAAAAGAAACTTAACTGGCAATTCCTCTTGAGCCCAGGTTCCATGAGTATTTCTTTCTTATTTCATACAAAAGATGTATGAGCTTTGTATTCAGCAGGGAGCAGAAGATTACAGATGCAGCCTGTATAATGTTCTCCTCTATTTTGATCACACCTTAAATTCTGTAGGTACTAAATGAAGGGATGAAAACAAAGGCTCTGTATGTCCCCAGCTGCTGGAATCCATGATCAATGGGATCTCTCATATCATATTCAGCTGCACAATGTTAATCAAGGTCACTGTCTCTTTTCTTTTTTTGCAGTGATTAAGGGTCATGTCAGAGAAGATACATTTCTTTGATTGTTTATGTTATTCACATCTGATAGGGACTAAAATCATTCATTCCCAGCTAGATATTCCAGCCTGAGGCAGTTTAAATGGATGCTGTGACTTCAGCAATGTTTGTAGTTCAGCTTTTGCTGTACGTACACATTGTGTGGGATTTTCTGTGAGACACACCAGAGTTTTAAGGATTATGTGTTGCCAGTGGGCACATTCCCTTGATTTGTGTGTTTTGATCTTCCTTGTCTCCAACAGTCCCAAATCAGTTTGAGGGTGATAAACAGAGTTTTCCAGGCGTGCTTTACTTCACCTGGCCTTAAAGGAAGGTCTCTGCTGCACAGAATTTCTGAGAGGAGGGAAGAATTGTGGCTGCTAATTACACAAGAAGTTCATTATTCAAAATTCACAGCCAATTGGCAGCAGCACACCAAAGAATAGTTGGCTATTTTAATGGCTACTGGGAAGTCTGTGGGAAATCTTTCAGAGTACCCCCCAAAAAATGAGGAATTGGTGTGAGAGGAGCAAAGAGGGCTGGAGGCTGGAGCACAGGAATGAGAGAAGCTGCAAAGGGAATTAGAGCAACCTTCCTTCCACTGCTCACAACAACATGGAGAGAAGACAGAGGAGAGTCTTGGGGTTGCACAGTGAAAGGTCAAGAGGCAAAGACAGCATGTTTCAGCAATGGAAACTCACACTGGATTTTAGGAAATTCATTTTCCCTTCAGCACAGGAACAGAGGCTCAGAAGGTAGGGAGCAGAATCACTGACCCTGCAGATTTTCCAGGCTCCACAATTGCCCAAGGAAGAGACAGGACTAAAGAGAATGGCTTCAGACTGAAAGAGAATAGGTTTAAATGAGATATTAGGAAAAAAATTCTTCCCAATGGAGGTGGTGAGGCCCTGGCACTGCTTGGCCAGAGCAGCTGTGACTTCCCCTGGATCCCTGGAAATGTTCAAGGCCAAGTTGGATGGGGCTTGGAGCAACCTGGGACAGTGGGAGGTGTCCCTGCCCATGGCAGGGGGTGGAACAACATGATTTATGAGACCTCGTCCCACCCAAACCATTCTGTGATTCTGTGACTCTGTGAAATCTGATTTATCTTTGAGGTTGCTCCTGCTTTGAGAAGGAGTTTGCAGAGCAGCCCTCCACAGGTTGTGTCTGGTCACAACTGTTGTCTGATTCTGTGATTCTGGTTGTGTGTAATCTCTCCTGGGGAAAGGGAGAGCCCCTCTGAAATAAAAGTGACATTGGAAAAACAATTAATGCAATGGGTTTTAATTATGAGGATGAGATCAAAGGGCTTTCATCAGCTCAGTTCAGAATAGTTACATATGACACAGTTCAAAGGCCAAGACAACAGAAGTTGCAGGGATCTATGAACACCTTGGAAATCTCCAGGAGCTTTCCAAAGCATACATCTTCTGTTAATAAACCAAGCATTTCTAATTAGTGTAAGTGACCACAAAACTCTAACCAAGGAGCACAAATTAGAGAAAGCACACAGCCTAATTTAATGACTCTAGAAGTTATTACCTGCCTACACGAAGCCTGACATGAGGAGAGTATTGAGTGAATTATGTGGATTGAATGAGAAATGTGGTGGGTTTGTGCCAAGTGGAGGAATGAGAGGGGAAGAGGGGGGAGTAGCTCATTTACCCCGGATCAGAAATCCATATGCTTGTTAACCAGGCACTGGCTACATCCCAACATGAAAAATGAAGTTTACATTGTGTTTGAACCAGTAATTTGCATTGATTTGCACATGATTTGTGTCTAATTTGCTGATCGTTAAACCCCACGTGATATGTAAATAGGTAGAAAGTTAAAACCTCGGCTTTAAATTCATTCACTTTGACAATTTAATCTGGTTGGCAGGAGCTGCCTTCCCTCACGCACTCTGGGTACATTGAAGGTCACACTCCATGAAAGACTTGCAAAAATTCCTTTCTCTCATTGGTTCTTTCTATTGTTCCTGTCCAAAGACAGACAACTTTTCCAACAGTGACCATTTATTAGGATTTTGAGATGCTTAGATTATTCCACAGCCATTAATATGACTTGTGGGCCACTTGTAAGACTGACCAAAACAGCTAATAATCCCTTTGAGGTCTCTGAAATATGGATGGGATGCAGAACAGAAAATGTAGGAATGACAGAGATAAAAACAGCTGGCTGAAGGCCCTGCAAGATTGGTACTAATATGAGCCGGACCAGACTGCAAATCTACAACTAGACCTTTTAATATTTCAGATAAACACAAAGTGGTAGATTTTAAATGTGTTTAAATGCAAAAGGAGAATCATTGTATGACAACATTAACAACAATGAAAAAAAGTAGCAATTTGGTAGAGGTTTTTTTTTTCTGAGATAGAAATAAGAGGTGACTAAACTGGGATACTTGATATTACCAGTACCAACTATCTTGGGTGATTTCAGGATCATGAGAAATGCTGATATCAAAGCTGGAACAAAAAAAAAAAAAAGTATTAACAGGTTTCAAAGATCAAATGGGGTTTGACCACCTGTTGAAGAAAGGCTTGTCAGCAATGTATGCAGTGTTAATGCATTTAGTTGGCTGTAGGAATATATTAATGTTTCCTGATGTCCTAAGAGACAAAAATGGTATGTAAATGAAGGTGGTTTATGTGTGGGTTGTTTGGTATTTTTTCTTTAAAACAAACAAACAAACAAAAAGATCCAAAAAATTTTAACAACACAAAAATTCACGAAGTGTAACTTGGTGAATGCAGCATTGGACTATAAAATAAAATAATAGTTTTATTCTCACTTGTTTGTCATGAGCCTGTAACTCCTCAAAATGAACAATGGGAGTAATTAAGTATGACAGAGGATGGAGAAAAGGTTTCAAAGTGAACTCTGTGGAGCTAATGAACACCAGTCAATAGATAACTCATCAATGGACCCAATCCTGCACCAGTGAAGTATTGGAAATATTTGTCTTCACTGGGTGCAAAAGCAGACCTTGGAGGATGAGGGCAGTTGGAATCCTTCCAGCAACACCCTGTGAGTCCCTGGCTGTCCTTCCATCTCACTTCCCTGAGCCCTGCAGCCTCTGCAGATTGGACTGGCCATTGATTTAACACTATTTTGATGGTCTTATAATTCAAATGCTGACCTTGACAGGGGAAGGTTTTCACTCTCTGACTTTTTGTTTTGCAGTTGCCAGCATAGCAATTAATGCATACTTAATGGAATCCAAAATTAGTCACTCCTGAAGGTTATTATGTGCTAATTATGCAATTATTTTATTTTATATAGGCAGCAAATTTTTTAAAGTACTTCAATTATAGTTTCTTCAAAAAATCAAGTCAACTACTACTTGACTTAAATAGTAATTTATAAAATAATTTGTCACTTGACATTTTAAGACTTACGGGATTTTTACAGCATTCTTGTGTATCAAAACCATTTTTCTTTATCTACTTTTTCCCCCTAGTAGAAATTTCATGTGACTTCACTTACTCATCTATCTGAAATTAGCAGATTATATGTTTATATAAATTACTTATTATCAGATTAGTATATGTTTGCCTGGCTCCTAGCAATTTTGTTGGGGTTGGAGATAAATATTTAAAATGGATTTGAAGAAGGGGGCGCAGAATAATTTTGTGTGTAAGTGAGGCTGATCAAATCAAGTTTTTATGTACTTGATGCTTCCCTTCCACTTTATGCTTTTTGAATCTGCTGATTATTGTTGCTCCATTTGTCAGGAGTGGCAAATGGAGAGACATAAGGGTCAAAACTTTTAGTGAGAATTCTGAATAGGTAAACAACTCAAACCTGTGCTTCCAACCAAAGAAAACCAAATAAGCTCAACCTGTTTTGGTTGGCCAGCCAGTGTTTCCAGCAGCACATTGTGAGTGATGGATGGGCAGCTTTAAACCAGGCACAGCTCCTCAGGGAACAGTCCAGATCCATGACAAGGCAGCTGGAGCATCACAGTGGCTTTCTCTTTACTGATTAATGCAACAGGGAAAAGATTTTGGGAGCAGATGATGAGGAAAAGCAGTAGGAGATGGGACTCCAATACACAGGAACACAGGATTTGCTAGTTCAGCTCCTTATGAATTACTTTAATTCTCCTTTAAAAGATGCCTCCACAATGCTTTATCTCCATAAAAATATTGTTCCAGACAGTGTCTGCTGTGCTCAGAGGGAAACTCTCATTTGTGTACAGGAAACAAATAGCATCAATCAAATCACACTTATGACCCTTTCTGCATAATAATACAATAATAGGGGTTGGATTTAGAGTTACTCAGACTACACTGGTAATTAGGAGTTCAAGATAATTTGAGTCATTATTGTAAATAATACAGAAAGATATTCACAGAAAAATTGCAAAATAATGTTTGATAGCTGGGAATTTGAAGGCAGGGAGGGGAGAATTATAAACCCAAGATTTTAAGTACTTGTTGACTCTAGCACTGAGTAAGTCTTTGATAATAAAATGAATTTTTATACTACAAAAATCATAAAATTATAAATTATATATTATATAGTAATAAAATGAATTTTTATACTGAAAATTTTTATGCATTTCATACAAAATAAATTTTTATCAGTATCAAAAATCAAACAATATTAAGATATTCAAATTTACTAAAAAGGATTTTGCCAAAACCTTTGTGGATCCTGTGTAGAAAAGCCCATCTTTACAAGAAAGCTGTCCTCTCTCTTCCCAAAGATTTTTTTTGATCACACTCTTGAAATGTTACCAGTTGCTTGCATCTATTTGCTTTGGTATGGTCACTCTTTTTTTTGGAAGTTTTATGCCATCCTTGTCGGTAAAAGCACAGCTGGGGAGAAGACTGAGATGTTCCTGCAGTCTTTGATCCCATCCAGCAGTGCTCCCTGAGGGGCTGTGTCCTGAGCCCCAGCCCTGCTCCCTGCTCTGCCCTGAAGGAGAGTGGGGATGTGTCTGTGTGTGTCTCATCCCAGCTTTAAACTGAAAGAAAAAGGCTACAGGGATTGAACCTTTATCAGCTGCTGCATGAAGAGCTGTGCTGTGTTGTAGGGAGTCTGCTGATGCTGAAATATGAAAATATTCTCTGGAATTTATCTCTTCCTTCAATGCCTTCTGCAATCAGCTCCCTTCTTCTGTTTTTGCCTCCCTGACTCGTGCTGCTGTCATTGACTGGCAGGCAGAGACCACAGCATTGCCAATTTACATTTGCAATCAATAGAGCACTTTGGTTTTCAATTAGGTTATTAACATGCATTTGATAAACAACAAAGTTAACTTTCAGCTGACATTTATGGCTGTGTACTGAAGCAGAAACACTTAAAATCTGATTACACCAAGCTCTTCCTGGATGCATCTGTCATACACACCTCTGCTTTCCACTTTCCTTCTTAGACACCATTCAGGGCTCCTCCCTTGCTGACAAGCTCCAAAATGTTTTGCCTTCTGACTTCAGTGCAAATATGCACACTATTTGAATTGAGAGCTGGTTAGCAAAAAACCAAGGAGCTTGGACACACCCACACATAAGGATGGAGTGCAATTTCCTTAGTGTGCATTGTCTGGGAGCTTTGTAATTGAATTAATGTTTTCTTTTCAAAGTCCCTTTTGGTGATCATCACTCAGATCTGAGCAGCAGGTTAATCTGGCCTGTCCCTCAGCACCTACACCCTGAAGATGACACACAAGGAATCTTTTTCCTTGTGCTAAGCCACAGTGGGGGTGTGGGCCTCCCTCTCCAGTCTGCTGGGTCCCAAAGGGAGGGAAGAGCTGCTATCTAGGTTTAACTGAGACTGCATCTCTTTTTCTGTGACCCTTTGGGAGGTGCCAGCTTGAAAAGAGATGGAGCAGGAGACAACATGCCTGGTCATGAGGACATAAGGTAAAAATGGAAGTAAAAAACTGGAGAGCTGTCAGTTCAAGGGGAAAGTTTTCCCTCGTTTCAGAGTGGGTAATTCTATTGCTTTGAACTCCAACAAACTGTCCCAAATTCAAGCCTCCAGCTGGGGTAACTGAAAGCACAAATGCAGGACAGAGGCTGTGCTTGATCAAGGGGGACACCAGGAGCAATTGAGAGTAAGATTCAAGGCACACACAAGAAATTAAGCTCTGCAGTGAAAACACAGATTTACTTCCACATCAGAGGAGCAGAGGGTGGGGGAAAGAAGAAAAGAAAAGGCAACAGGAAGTAGATCACAGGATCAGCCCTCCTCTGTTCACAAGGCTGTAGAAGCTGTGAGAAAGAGGTTGAATTGGGATTGTGTGGCCAGGTTTTGGGAGCAAGGGTGGTACAGGGGTGGCTCCTGGAAACTTCCCTCATGTCTAAGGGATGAATTCCAGACAGCTCCAAGCCAGACCCACTGCTGGCCAAGGTCAAGCCCATCAATGATGGTGGTGATGCCTCTGGGATAACAGACTTAAAAAGGGAAGAAAAACCCCAAACCCCAGTAACTTCACTTGGAAAGAGGAGTGAGAATAAGAGAGAGAAACAACCCTAAAAATGCCTGGGGACTAAGATAAGTCTGGTTTGTTTGGTGTTTTTGTTTTTGGGGTTTTTTTGGGTTTTGTTTTCGTTTTTTGTGTTTTTGTTTTGTTTTGTTTTGTTTTTTTTCCAGTGGGGTTTTTTTCAGATGGAGAAGAAAGATTTCACTGGAAAGTTGTTTAAAATTTATAGGTTTTGTCAACTGGGATGGTACAACTGGGGCTCCCTGTGAGGGATATCTAGGAGCAAGCTTAGGATGCCATATACTTATGAGTTCTTAATCAAGTGTGACCAAACAAACAGTTAGGTATGTTCATCACTATACTTTCGAAGGTTCAGCATTTATTATAAACCTTAGAATCCCAGAATCACAGAGATTGGAAGAGGCCAGCAGTGGAGACCTTAAAATGTCTTAGGGCAACCTATTCCATCATTCAATCCCCTTCAGAAAGAACTAGATTTTTCTCATGTTTAAATGGAATTTCCTGTGTTTCCATTAGTACCCATTGCCTCTTGTCCATTCAGTGACCACCACAAAGAGCTGTGCTCTCTTCTCTTTATTACCTCAGGTGTTTATCCATGTTGAGAAGATCCCCCCTGAGCCTTCTCTTCCCCAGGCTGAAGAGCACAAGTGATCACAGCTTTTTCTGTGACAGATGCCTCAGTCCTTCAATCAACATTTAATCTTTCAAACCCTCCCCACTCCAAAATATCCATGAGTCTTCCTTGTGCTGAGTAGAAGGAAAGGATCAAATGTCTCATCTGTGCTGTGTTTTCAGGCTTTTTGTATTTTGGGAAAGACAGTTTCTCTCTTCATTATTTCACATTTTGATGTAGAAAGCATAGAGTTAAAAACTTGTTTGTGTGTAAATGGCCATGGAAGGAATGGTGTGGTGGCAAGAAAATATTCACCTTAGGATTGCAAACTTAAATCCTAGTTCTGGAAAGAAAGAGAGTCGGTTTTTGTAGCAGATGGAGGATTTCGAAGTTGTCAACTTTTGGGATGCCCTTATGTATTTACATATTTAAACTTCTATTTCTTCTAATGATAAAAGAAAGAATAGTGAAGGAGAACTAAAAACCCACCCAAGAATGTGAAACTTTTTTTTAGGACATATCAGAACAAAATATTAAATCAGAAAAAAAGTAATCCAGAAGACAAGAAAACCAAGCAAATTTGGTGGCATATGTTTTAAAACTTTTTACAGCAGTGAACACATCAAACTGGACTGAGTATTTGAATTTATTTTGAGGTTTGGTATTTTGAGGTTGAGAGATATTTTCTGTTGAATAGGTACTCAAAAAATTATGGATGTATGTTGGAAATATTCAACAATTTTCAATACACTTTTAAGAAAAATGAAATAGAATGTATTGTTTATTCCTTCTGGTATTGTTTTCCCTTTATAATTTTTTTGAGCACTGAGCAGACCAAGATTTGAATTGAATTGAAATAAGTTACTACTCTGTTCATTAAAATAGGTTTGTTTAATTTGCTGAGATTAATCATTCAGATGTGAAATCAAACATTCCACCTGCAGCCCCTGTTAAGACATTTGGCTTTTCTCTGCTGTTAAACTTTTGGGTCTTGCATCTTCTTATCTTAATAGTAATTAAAAATTTAAAGAATGAATTCCTAGATGCAAACTGATTCTGTTAACACATAGCAAAGGAGAGGAAATAATGGCTGCTGTGATACAGATCATTTTGCATTTGGAAATTATGGGCTGATTTTACATGGAAAGAGTTTATGGCAGGTTCAAAGCATTGGCCATCTGAGTGGGAAGGATGCACACTATTACTATTGACATTTTGGAGTCAGGAATGGCATTATGGAGTAATTAAATTGGCCAAAGGTCTCTGAAGATGTTGGCAATAAACTCATGTTTGCTGAATGTTCATTTCCTGGCTGCAAGGTCATCTTTCTTCTCAGAAATTAATTTTCTTTTTTTTCATAGAAAAACAAAGACATATTCAAGTGTGTGGGTGAAAAGAAGCTCTGTTTTGTACAAAACTAGATTTTCTCCTCATCATCAGATGATACCTGAACCTTCCTCTTTTTTTTTCACTATATTTTAAAATTAAAATATGGAAATTAAAAATTTATTGTACTACATGAGGTTTTCTTTTACGTGAAGTGAAAGAGGAGACAGGGTCTTGTCCTTAGAAATTGTTCTCTCTGTAGGGCTAAAAAGACCCCATGCTTTCATGATCAATGATAATCTTTAAGATGCATGTCTGCTCTGCTGAGTAACTTCTGATTTCTTTGGCTTGGTCTCCTAATCTGTTTTTTACTGAGTATTGATTTCAGTTCGCTTCTTTTCTGGAAGTACTGTACCAAAGATTATCTTTCAACAGACTTCAAGCATGAGTGGCTTAGTAAAAGTCTCTCATCTTATTAGAGGTTTATATTCTTACAGCAGGCTCTCTTTCTCTTGTAACACACAGGCTGCTACTGCAGACAGATCTATCTGTGAAATCTCTTAACTCTTTAGGTAACTGCTTGCAATGGCACTGAAATCTGCATGTTATTTCAATAGGAAATGCAGATATTGTCATCATGCTCATATTTTGCTTAAAATTTTGTATCAAGTTTTCATTAAGATGATTTCTATCAGAACAGTTTCGGGGAAAAAAAAGTGCAATGCTCATTTTCAATCTGCTGGGAAAGGCTTTGGTTTTTTGAGAGTAATGTGAAGTGGTGGACAGTGGAAAATTAATTAGGAGGATTCAATTATAATCAGGCAGACTGATATGTGATTAAACAGATAGTGTCCAGGAAAGTGTTCTGATTACAACACAGTATTTCCTTAATCTCAGGTAAATTTAATTAACTTCAGGGGTGTGTTAGAGTGATGGTTTGATGACCAGTCCCACACTGGTGACAGAAAGTGACTCGACATCTCCAAATGAAACAACCACAGAGAACCATTTGAATTAGGGGTGAGGGGCAAAATTCCTGAAAGCATCAAGGTGCTTGGTGTGCACTTTGCTGCCCAGCTGTGATCCTCAAAACTTCTAACCAATTCAGAAAGTTTGTCTAGGTGCCTCATGTGTGATTTCCCCTCTGCTCAGGTGAGCTGTGAGATCCTGTCCCTCCCAACACAAGCTTGCCCAACACACAGCTGGAGTTAGCACTGCACACCTGACTCTGTTGGAACTTCAGCCACCTCAGCTTAGAAAGACTGAAAAGGTTAAAAATTTCATGAAATCCAAGCAAAGCTGGGCAGTGTCACTGTGCAAAAGAGATTTTAAGGTTCTTTGGAGGAATCAAGCCATGAGCTTGTGACGGGGCAGGGGGAACATGAGTTCAAGCTCTCTCATCTGGGAATGTTTTTTCTGTGTAATAGAAAAAAAAATCATCACTGGACTCTCTGTAAAGTGATTTTTAGTGCAATGATGCTTCTCTCTGGCTGCCAGACAGTTTGGGCAATCCTGCAGTTTACCTGAACTTACAGGAAGGTTTGAGTCTGTGGGGTTTGATCTTTCCAATGCTGAACTCTCAAACTCCAGGAAGCAGCGACCCTGGAGTAAAGTTGGGTGTCATTGTGGGACAGCATTCCAGAGAACATCACCTGGACTGTATGCCTCCAGTTTGCCATGTGGACACCTCAGTCCCAGACAGACAATCTGATACCTATCAATTGTCATGTCTGTCTCTCTGCTGAACCTGGAAGCTATTAACAATTCACTTTATAATTAGGACACAGTGGGAGTGTGATTCAGTCTCTTCAACTGTATTAGTCTAAGCAAGCAGTTTTCATGCCTGGATGTGCATTAAGCCTTTACACAACTCTTATCTCCATTTAAGTAAAAAAAAACAAATAGAGCAAATGTGATGATGTCTTGTCTTGGACTGAAATATTTGGAATTCTTAACAGAGTCTTAACAGAGCAAGGGCTGGAGCACAACTGTGCGACTATTTTGTCTATCAAGTAAACTAAGAAGGCCAATTGTCATGATTAAAAAGTGTGATAAGGAGGAGAAAAGCCACAGTGCAGCTGTGAGGAAGGCTGGACATGAAACACGTTGTCTGTGTGATGTTCTTGGGCAAGTGTTTTCTGTTCTAGAAACCCCAGGATCAGTCTGGGCTCTTTGCTCTGATTTAAGAGTTGCATAAGCTGAAAAGATCCCAAAGTCTGTGCTGTGATGCCTCTGCTGAAAGACCCTGGAGGATGCTAAATCGGATTAAATTGATTTAGTTTTGCCTATGGAGTCAGACTGAATTCTAGTAACAATACAACTGCAGAGCCATAAGCCCCCATTGCAATTCAACCCTCTTGAAAGCCTTTTGGGGATGGCTTATTAAGAAATAAGAATATAAATTTCTTAAGAAGGAATAAAATACAGTTTACCCACTTGAAAACCCAACTGCTTTTAAAAAAAGAGAAAACAAAACCCACCCAAACACCTAGGGGTTTATTCAGAATTCATGCAGAATCCTAAACTGATTTGATCAAAGAAATAGCAGTTATTCTTCCTTTTCACTTTCCTCCTCCCCCACAGAATGAAGACAAACAGTGGAGAGGAAAATCCTCATCTTTAATTTGAACTTTATAAAGCCCTGACAGATCCATCTGCTTCATTCTTTGTAGGAAAAAATAAAACATGCTAATGATTCTGACTTCATTAATCATTAAAAAACAAATTATCTGAATTCTAGCACATCACAGAATATAATACACAAAAGGTTTCTACATATGGTGTCTTGCTCATAATTAATACTCCTGTCTTTTATGGAATTACATCAATCAAGAATATTTCCCTTTGCAAGCTTAGGTCATATTTCTTCATTTATTATTTTATTTTGTTTATTGGATTATTGGAGGGACTTGGTTTTTGTTTTGTTTTGTTTTATTTTTGTTCTTTCAGCATAAACTCAGATTGCCTTGTAACTGTCAGTTTTTAGTGAGGCTGTGTAGCAAAATCAGACAAGTGATCCCTGATGAAATATTCCCATTGTATTAAGAACTTTGTTCTTAAACTTTTTATAAAACCTCTAATCTTGAAGTCAAAATTCTTAAAGATTGTTGACCTCTTGTTATGCATTACAAAAATTGTAATGTGAGAGTATCTGATATGGGGATTTAAAATGAGACTAACTCAGATTAAACTGAGATTCTCACTCTGCCTCACTGCAGAAACACCTTGACAAGAAAACAAACAATGAGTGCTACTGTTCTGATTTCAGATTTGTTAATTTCTCAGCTTGAGACTTCAGCCATAAAATAGCTTTGGGTTTGTTTGTAGTTTTCTGGTTGGGGAAGTGGACTTCACAGAAAGGAAAACAAGCACACAACCTCTTATCTCTTACTTGCTAAATGTATTGCAAAAAGGAAAAACATATAGTCATAGAGTCACAGAGATATTAAGGTTGAAAGGGATCTTAAAAATCAGCTGGTTCCAATCTCTCCTGCACTTTTTCCTATCCCAGGTTGCTCCAAGCCCCATCCAACCTGGCCTTGAACACTTCCAGGGATGGGGCAGCCACAACTCAGTCAAACTTCACTGTATTTCTTTTCCAAACACAGGAGGCCAAGTCTGGCTTTGTTCTTTTAGAAAGAATAATATTTTGAACATGCAGAGGACCAAAGAGCTGGATTTACTGATGAGATCTTCAAGTTTAGGAAGAATTTGAACTGTGAAAAGTAAACCATCACCATAACTTAGGAGAGGAAAAATCACCTTGTGACATTTGCACTAGAGCTGATTGAAAACTGCAAGCAATATTCACAAGCTTCATTGTCTGGAATTTTCATTGTGTGGAATATTCACTACCACATCCTCCTCTTCTCATGCCCTGGACAAAGTTTGTTTTACTCTATGATTTACATCAGGGGCTCCCAGTAGAAATGCTTCTTACCTCATTCCTCTGATCCTATTACCCATTTTTACCACATGTCTATGAGCTCCTCTTTTCCACATCAAACCTAACCATTTTTTTTTTTGTCCTTTCTGATCTTACTTCTATTGAGTTTCTTAATTTCTTTAACATGGTGGAAGTAGTAATTGTAGTCAAATTAATTTTCCTATTTCTTCTTTTTTTAGTTCTCATGCACAGGCAGTTTGCACACAGAAGCCAAATGAGCAGAGAATATGTGCTCTGGACTGTGCACTGAACCCTAAATCATGTCCAGACTAATCCACAAAGTGTTCATACCTGTTCATTTTTTTGTCAACTAAGTCTTATTTAGTGAACAAAATGTTCTAAAGGTCCAATAATTTAAAGGAGTTCAGGTGTTTTATGTTCTTGATCAGGTTCCATATCCTGTGTCCTCTGGATTGCTCATAAATCTGGCCTGGTTGGTTGCCATTTCCTCAGTGTTTCAGCCCAGTGAAACTGCAGCCTTTGTGGGGCAGAACTGGATAGTTCACCACATTTCCAGTCCATTGGAATGTAACATCTGTCACTGAACACAGGACTGTTTACTATCCTCTGCTGAATAAGACATTCATAATGGGGAAAAAAAAAAGATTTTCTTAAAGCTGAAGGAGTTTTTTTGGGGTTTTTTTTTTTTTTTTTTTTTTTTTTTTTTTTTTACTGTCCCATTAATAGTAGACTCGGTTTTGATTTCTTGGTGGGCTGAGCCTGCCTTGGGAGTATCAGCATCAGCTATTTCCCCCTTACTTCTGATTTTTGGAGGGAGGAGATGGGAGAGAAGGGGGAAATACTGAGATTAACTCATGCTTGTCTCTAACAACAGTCTGAGGATGGGAAAAAAACAGTAAAGGAAAATGTCGTACTGCCATTGATAAAGAAACCAGGGCATTCACTGAAATGCTACTCCAGCTCTTCTCCTGCTGCCCAGCAGTACATGAAGGTAAAAGCTCTCCATCCAAGAAGAAAGTTGTTTGTTTCCAGCTTCCATAGCTTTTGAGGCTCCAGTTGTGAACATTTTTTTTCCCATTTAATATGCACATGGGGTAGGGTAGGTAGAGATTTCCTGGGATGTTGCACTAAGCCTTCTTCTTCAACAGGCAAACATAAAAATAGCAAACTCCATTTTGAAATTAGTGAAACTCTTTATCCATACCTTGTGAAATGATTCAAATCTTTCTCTCCATGCTCAAATCTATTATCTTTAAGATTTCACTTCAAAAAAGTTTTTCTGCCATTTATTTTGTTTGAGGGCATTTTTATTACACTCCAATACAGTTATAGAGCCTGCTAGCAGAGTTAATAGATGATATAACCTGGTGGTCACAGCTGTTATTTAAACTCTGCTTTAAATATTTTTATTTCTAAACCAGTTATTTTAAAATGGCATCAAAACTGTGCTTGAAGAAGCCTGAGTTTCACAGATTTGTATACCAGGAAAATGGTGTTATGGTCTTTGACTGTGATGTTTTTCATCTCAGAGGCTGTGGATCCCCACATGATAAGAGCTAAATCACATCCATATGAGACTACCAGGAGGAATTATCATTCTCACTGCCCAGGGTTTGACCTTTCTCTTGGCACAACTGTCCATTTTGTCTAAGATATATTCAGGCAATCTGGTTTCCATATTCAAGAAATAATTCCTTGGGTCCTTTTCATATACTTTTCCTCATTGTGCTTTCAGTAGTCAAACTCCCAGAGATTTCACAATCACTTTGAAGAGTTCAGTTTGCAGACAAATAGCCATTTGATATTGAGTCCAAAATTACCTTCACCGAATTTCCAGCTGTGCTTTTCTTTTATTGTTTGCTTTTTTTTGTTGTTGTTGTTTTATTAATGAAGCCTGTCCCATCTCTACCACCTTAAAAATTAAAAACCCTTTCTTTTCTTAATGTTCAGTTTTCAAATGCACAGAGATAGTTATCATCTCTCTCCCCCCAGCCATCATTCAATCACACTGTACATAATTAGTTCTTTTAATCTTTGCTAATAAAGCATCATTTCATTAAAAGCCAGCAAGACACTTATTATAAAGTGTACTTTCATTCATTTCAGCAGAGCTATGTCATGTCCTAAAAAACCACATGTCAGTGTCATCCTTGCCAGTTTTAAAGTGGGCAGTAGGTCCTGCAGGTAATAGAAGAGGTTTTGCATAATGACAGCCCAGCTAGAATGATTAGTTCAGTTAGATTTCCTCCCTGCTTGGTCTGTAGCTTGACAGACAATCTGGGCAGAGAGAATGAGCACAAATAAAGTGCTTGCTCTCCTTTATCTTTGGAGAAAACAAACCCATAACACCAGGTTTGGTGGTATTTACGGTATGAACGGTAAGCCTATTGAGCTGTTCCTTGTCCTAGTCTTTTCCTCACATTTCTTGGCAGAAATACTCTCTATGCCACATTGCATCACTTTTCATGAAAGTTTAATGTGCAAATACAGGTGTAATGTGTAAATACAGGTACAGATGTGCTGTATCTTTCTGCATATACACAGGATGTTTATGTCAGAAAGAAAATAAAAGCTTATTATATTTAGAATCCATTGTGCTTATATGCAAGAGCAAGACTAGGAAGCATCACAGAGAGAGATTAATCACTACTTTTGTAAGTGGGCAAAAAGATAATTCTCCTTAGTCTCAAAATACTTGCCTGCATTCTTAATTCAGGGTTTTTTGTTGTTGTTGTTCAAGATCAGGATACAAACAACCTCTGGGCTTCAGTGTAAAATCATGGAATCACAGAACAATTCATTGGACAGGTTGGAAGGGAGCTTAAAAGACCACCTGGCCCAGCTTTTGGATCCTGCATGGGATTATCCTGCCCAGTCACCTCTAACAAGTGCCAGTGATGGGGACTCCACATCATTCCTGGGGAGGTTATTCCAGTGGTTGATTGCTCTCAGTGTAAAAAAATTCTTTTCTATTTCTAGATGAATCCTCTTCTGTTACAACTCATACCTGTTGTCCCTTGTCTTCTCCATGGGCTCCCACCCTTTTTGTAGTCACCCTATAGGTACTGGAATTCTGTGATGAGGGTCCCTCAGACTTTCTCTCCAGGGAAAAAAGACCCAACTTAGTCTGTCTTTCCAGCCCTTTGAAAATTTTTGTGGCCTCTTTTGGACCATCTCCAGTCTGTCCACACCTTTCTTGAGTTGTGGGGACCAGGAACACCATGCTCCAGGTGCCACATTAAAAACTAGTTTGTGTTTCTTTATGAAAAGAATATATAGCTTGATATTATTGCAGATCCAATAAGATGGATTTGCTCACAAGTCTTTTAAGTTTTGGTGGGTTTTTTTAATGCTACCTCATTAATCCATATCTTTCTTGGCTAGTGTGTTTTAGAGTTTTAAAGCTTCTCTCCTGTCTTCCTCAAAATCAAACTTTTTTGTCCTCAGGGAGCTATTTTGTTTCTGTGTTTTTCTAGCCTGTTGCTGAGTGGAATATAAGACTATAAATTCTTTGTGGAAATTTTGCCTTGCTCATTATTCATTACCACTGCCACTATTGATGGTGACAAATGTCATTACTTTAATGGCCGTCATTACCCATTGTCATAATTAAAGGAGATCATTTGATGACACCAAATATCACATTCCTTAATGCATCAAATTAGGAAACGATGCCATGACTAGGTACACAACTTCACCCATAATTTTTAAAGATGAATTAATAAATTAAACACTAAATTAAACATTAATATGACAGCATCGTCATTTTAAAAGTTCACAGGGGCAAAGAAATAGTGTTCCAGATTTTTTTTTTTAACTTATTTCCTCGCAGTTTGGTCATGACATGGGAAGCTGGATTCCTCTTCCACTTTTGAGGGCTTACCAGAATGTTCCATGATTTCCAGTTGTGCTTGGCTTGTGTATGGCTGCACTGCTCTAGAGTCCATTAGTCAAGTCATCCTCAAGTCAGTGCAGCTCAATCATTGCTATAGTTGACAAATGTATCCTTAATTATAAGTGATGAGGATCTGGACCTCTGCAACAGATGGTCATGAGCCATGGACCACTGTGGATGGTCTGGCAGACATTTCAGAAGGCTGAAGAAGTCTCTGGACCACTCTTTGACAGAAAGCAGGCTGTATGAAGTAGCAGTGCTCCATAATAGAAATGGAAATAATCCTGCGTAACAGAGAAAGCTGATGAAGGTTTGGTCATGGTGTCAGATTCTTCCATTTCGACAGGTGGGGTCCACAGCTGAGAAAGATTCCCCACCTTTGTTGTGCATGTTTACTGGATGGACTTATTTGGGCTGTGTGCTGATGGTCTTGATGCTCTTTGAGCTCCTGTTAGCCATCAGTGACTAGATATTAAAGAAGAAATTTTTCTACAACTGAGGGTGGTGAAGCAGGTTGTCCAGAGAGGTGGAAAATGCTCCATCCCTGGAAACATGCAAGGTCACATTGGACAGGGCTATGAGCAGCCTGGTCTGGTTGAGGATCATGGAATGGTTTGGGTTGGAAGGGGCCTTAAAGAGCATCTTGTTCCATCTCCTGCCATGGGCAAGGACACCTTCCACTAGCCCAGGTTGCTCCAAGCCCTGTCCAGCCTGGCCTTGGACACTTCCAGGGATTCAGGGGCAGCCACAGCTTCTCTGGGCACCCTGTACCAGGGACTCACCACCCCCATGGGGGAAGAATTTTTTTCCTCATATCCAATGTAAACTTATTCTCCTTGAGTTTGAAGCTGTTCCCCAGGTCCCTTGGGGGTGTCCTTGCAGGGTGTTGGAGTAGATGACAGGTTCCTTCCAACCCAAACCCTCCCATGGTTCTGTATCTGTGCTGACACAGCAAAGAGTGTGTTCTGATCATGGGAGCCTGGATTTCTGTTTGATGGCAGGATCAGGAAGAACACAACATATGGTAAGTGGGCACAGGGGAAGAGAAATTTAGAGACAGAACAGGAAATGAAAATAAAAGATTGAAAGAAGGGAAATGAAAAGATCCATGGAGCGTGGGTCAACATGTGAGGAGAAACATTTGGCAGGCATGTGGAAGGAGGTTTAGCCATGGATTATATTGGCTTTGTGACAGATTGAGGACCTCTAGAGTCACTTGTACAGCCCACAGTTTGTCTAAGCCATGGAGAGCAGGTCACCTCATCTCTTTGCAAAAAGAGGAGACCTTCCTTCTCAAAGGGTGTGAGGTTCCACTGGCAGTGAGGATGTGACACACAGATCTTGTTACCACCGACTGAGAAAGAGCAGGGGAATGGTTGATAAGCAGCAATTAAGAAGAGGATATAGTTTAGTATAGCTCTTGAGAGAGAATCCCCTTACCTCAGAATGAACGTGATTGTTCAAACCTTGACATATGCAACTCATGTAGCTGTGTGTATGTTAACAGGATGGAAAATTTCTGTCTAATATTAACAGGTGCTGACTTTTTTAGCCTGTGAATCCAATGAAATCAGTGCAGTGGCACAGCTGTAAACTAATTCGCTGCCTCTCAGTCATATTCATTGATACAAGAGCAAAAATGTCTGTGGGTTTGCAGTTCTGATTTAATACTGAGCCTTACTGCTGACAGTGAGGACTACTCCAGAGTTTAAAATATTAAAAATTATGTCCTTCAGGACTGAAAAAATCTGAAAAGTTTTTGCTTTTTTTTTTTTTTTTTCCCAGGACATGCAATAATTTTTAAAAAATTTATTAGGGCTTGTCAGTAGATCAATGGACAGTTAGACCAGCTGATTGGGATTCATAAACTGTAAAAAGTGTCACACTTTCTAGAGATTTTTTTTTTTTTTTCTCTTTGAGTAACAGGAAGAACTCTTTAAAAATACTTTCAGCCTCAAGGACAGAATACATAATTTTGTTCATGAGATAAATCTATCACAATAGGGGAAGAATTCCCTTGTAAGCATTAAATGTGAGATATAGGGAAAGAAATTTTTTAAAAAGGAAAGATTAAAGCACCTTCTACCTCCACATTTCACCCTTTAGATCTCAGCTTTCACCATAAGTTAAATCAGAAACCTGCATAGTGGGTAATCTGTGTCCAGCCATTTCACACCTTTCACTGATTCCCAATCCATCCTGAAACACGACAAATTCTGCATTTCTGGTGTCCCATAAAAACGTAAGAATCTCATATGGAAAAGGAAACAAGCAAAAAAAAAAAGGCAAAACAAATAACCTCACAAAAGTATTTCCTTCTCAAGAAACACTCATTTTTACCCTCTTTGTCTTGGAACTGAGAACTGGATTAAAGCACAGCTGTGTACTTTACAGTGAGCCTGAGAGGATGTTGAGTTCTGCACTCACACCTAAAGTAGCATAAAAAACCAAGAAGCTCTAGATCAAAAGCCTTAATTTTTCTTCACTGTCATTCAATCCATGAATATCTAATCTTTGTTGAATTAATTTATCTGTCCAAATAACAGTTTAAGGAAAAGAAAGCCACCAAACCACCAAAAAATCTCCAAAACCAAAAAAAACACCACTGCCAATCAGTGAAAAATTCTCTTTGGGGGCTATGCAGAGTGCATGCTTGAAAGTATTTTTAGCATTTCAACTATGATTGAGGGTGAGTCCTGTTTTGAAAAATAGAGGTTCATTTAGAGACATGGACATCACAGCCCTGTGCACCTGCAGAATGTAGGAAGAGGCTGTCCCTTTCCTAAAGAACTACTGTCCTTTAAATAAAACAGGCTGATAACAATGAACAAATTGCAATATTTCTTTATGTTTCCATCAATTTGCAGTCAGCACCCACAAAGCCACATTTAATTTACTGTTGCCTGAAGTGTAGCATATTCCAGCTTTCTCAGTGGAATTCTTCCTTTTTAGGTTCTACTTCTCAGTACCAAGTGAATGCAAGATTGTTGGCCAAATGCTCTGCCACTCCACTGAGACAATACAAAGGAGATAAATCAGTGGAAGTCTTGTAAAGCTATTCCAATTTCATTCCATGTCAGTGAATTTATTAATTTAATACATTTTAAACATTTTGTCTGTGAATATCTTTGACAAAATATCATCATGTGACCCTGAACATTCAGTAAACCCAAGGAAATGGTCTCACCTTGCACCAGGCAAGGTTTAGATTAGAAATTAGGAAAACATTTTTCACAGAAAAGGGTTGTAAAACTTTGGTACAGACTGACAAGGATAGTGGTGGTGTCACAATTCCTGGAAGGGTTTAAAAAAACATGTGCATATGGCACTCAAGGATGTGGTTTAGTGGGGAACATGGTGATGGTGCTGAGTTGAAGGCTGGATTTGATGATCTTACAATTATTTTCCAAATTTAATGATTCTATGATGTAATGATCGCAACCTCTGCACAGAAAAAAAAGAGTGGGAATCAATTAGATATGGAAGTTCAGGTTAGTCTATATTGAGACATAAATAGTTCTGCATACTTGCTTCTCAGGAAGATTCTCAGAATTATCTGAATTTATCTTCCCAACAAACTCTCTGATTCTATCTGCGAATCTGTATTGAAAAGTCCTGTTTAAGGCAAGACATTTGGTGAGATGAGTCTCTATCTGCTCAGTTCTGAGAGCAGTAACACTTCACTGACTCTTCAAAAGGGCTGGCAGGAAGGAAAATCAATTAATGCAAAACATCTATTTTTGCAATTTAATAGAATTTAATATAAATGTGTCTCTCAGAGCTGCCAGGGTGTCTCTGAGTACTTCTTGTTATAGGCAGCTTAAGGCATTTTTATTCAGGACTGAAGGGAAGGTGTTAGATGTGTGAAATTCTCTCCCTAGCTCTAGTGCTGAGTTGTCTTTTAATTTCAGTGTATCAGTCTGTAAAGTGGCAAGCCATGATAATTTACTTCTCGGAGTTCTGCAAGATTTCATAAATATTTTTAAGAGTTTTGAGATGCTTGGATGAAGTGTATGATAATGTGGAAATGAAAAGATATCCAGAGTTCAAGTGTGCTTCTTTGCTGATGTTTGATGTTGTGGCTGTTGTGTTTGGCTTAGGTTGTCCAATATTCTGCCTCTCTAGAGTTGTCTTTAGCACCTCTAATGCCCACTCCAGTTTAATGTCCAGTGTCTGTGTTCTTCCCTTTCCAAGATAATGCAGATTGTACATAGAAATAACATTTTCTTGTTCATGAGCAGAATCCTTGTATGACTGAGGAAAACAGGAAAAGATGGGAACAGCTGGGAATTGAATGCTGGTAATGAGTAAAAGTGCAAAATCTCTGACCTCCTGCAGAAGCTCTACTACATCTACTAATGCCTGTGTAGACTTGGGAATATTCTTCATGATTTTGCCTTTCAATTAAATGGAGATCAGCTTTTTTGAGTGTTTTTGTTTGGTTTGTTTAGTTTGTCTGGTAAGTGTTTTATATTTAGATGTCTCAGCTTTATATTCTTCCTAAATGATGTTTTCCATGATGAAGAAGTGGTCCTCTTGTGTACTTCAGGATGCTGCCTCAAGATGGAAAAAATTCTTTTTGTATTTCCAGGTTCCATCATAACAATGGAGCATAAGGAACCCACCTGAGAAGATAGTGCCAATATTTGTATCCGGTACCTGCAGACTTGTGAGTATTCTGCATTGAATTTCTTTTTTTAACCTTTTTCCCCGCTTGAACAATTTAGGTTGATGCCAACTTTGCAATATAATTCATCTTATAGCTCCAGATAGATTTATTCTTGAGTGCTCAGAGTGTGATCTTTAAGAACTCTGAATAACAGACCTGAGAAATGCAGTTAGAGTGGATCTGTCACTAAAAGTGAAATTGTGAATAATAGGCTGCTCTTGGCACAGAAAAGTAAGACCCATGTCCAGTGATATTTGTGTTTGAAGTATTACTGTGAGCTGATAGTTGGAATGCTGGTCTCTTCTAGAAGGAGGTGCTTCACATTTGTAACCTAATAGTCTCTTTCTAAGGGCTTAATATTTTAAGAGTTTTGAGCTATATTAGATTCAATATTTTTTGGAAGCTGCCAGCCTTATTGTGACTCTATAAAGTTCTCTGCAACTTCTTTGTCATTTTATGCCACTGTTTAGTTATTTTTCAGACAATAATTCACTGACATTTTTAAGTTGATGGCATAATTAGAACAATTAAGTTTAGCATGGCATAAAGAATGTTAAAAACTGGTTTGAAATTGGACCTCAAAGGTAGTTTTAAAGAAATTGCTGTATTACCATGTATTAGTAATGGTCTGCCCATTGCAGTCCTCCAGTGACTAGTTATAAATTCAATCCTACCCATATATTTTATGATAATTTTGCTTGTTTTGGCTGGGGTAGTTAATTTTCTTCTAAGTGGCTGTGTGAGCTTTGCTTTATTAAAGTGTCTTTATCCTCCTGGTGCTTTTATCCTTCTGGTTCTCTCCTTGATCCCACTGGTGTGGGAATGAGCAAGGGGCTGTGAGAGGCTTGGCTGCTGGCTGAGGTTAAACCATGGTAATAATATATCCTAAAATTGCAAATTTTGTAGTATTCAAACATAAGTACAAGTTTGAAGATTTCATGGAGTACCAGAAATTAGTCAAAAGCTTGGAGAGTTTTATAATATCAGTGCAACTAGCTGTATAAGACTTAGATCAAGTGAGAAAGTATCTGATACTGGAAGGGTCTTTGACCAACAGAAGCATCTTAATATCCAGGACCTCAACAGCAGGAGCTGAACACGTCATGGGAAGGATGCAACAGGACTTTTGAACAGTCCAAGAAAAAAATCAAATGCTCTCAGTTTAGGATCATTGTGAATCAAGAGATTTTCTTAAGAGATTTCACCATTCAATTATAACATATTGAGGCTGGTGCTGAATTTGGACATACACTGAGGCCTATACTAATCAGTTATTAATAATTCATTATCTGCTTGGAAGTCCTGTATGAAAAGAAAACCAAAAAGATTATGTAGTGTGTTCATAAACAGAATCAATCTTATTTTCAATAGGTTTCTATCAACAGATCTTCTTCAAAGATTACAGTCAGATTTGAACCACTTCAAGACTTAAATTACTACTTCTTTCATTTTCACCTATTTCAGTAAGAAACCTTGCCTATTGGAAAGTTTTTGAATTCGTCACAGAAACTTCCATATTGAGCAATTTCAAAGCAGGTAACAGTGATTCTTCAGTGTTTTTATTAAACCCAGCAATAAACTTTAAAATTATATCAATGCAATGCAACACAGCCCACAAAGCGCTTTTACTCTTCGTGAAAGGCTTCATAACATATTGTAGATTTTTTTTTTTTTTTTTGCATTTTCTGTTAATGAACAAGCTTCAGGTATGAAGTGCAGCACTTTTGCTTCAGAGTAGCCATCTGTTATGGTGTGGCCATCGTGACAGTGACTCACTCTGGGTGGATGAAGTTTCAGAGCTCTGGGATTCCCGTGATCTTTCATCTGCACCACGTTTCACTCTTTTATGGAACCCTACCAAGTGTCTGGAGCACAGCAGTGCTTGGATGCCTGTATTGTTTTCAAAATCACTCACAGATTTGCAGAACCTTAGGCACATTTTACAATCCTGCTTTCCCTCTGGGTTTGTGGGAGGACTGAGAAAAATGCTGAAACTATCCCTCTCACACACAGAATCACACTCTTTTTCTGCAGAATAACCTTCTTGCATATGTTTCCTATATGATTTGCTTCTTCACCCATGATCCACAATTTTTTTAAAACTCTGCTTTCCTTTGATCCTGGTGCTAAATGTCATCCAGGCTTCCAGCATTTTAAACTGTGGGACTGATAAATGGAGCTGAACAGGAGGGTTAATTCTCATGTCTTAGACTGGTTTTGTGAGTAATTACATATCTTGTTGAAACCAGTAGGGTTGAAAATAAACTGTCAGGAGCTCTGTGCCCCAACACATTTTACCATGCCAATCTTTTGATTATCACCAAATCAATGTTTTGCTCACTGAGGCTTATGCCACTTGATGAAAGTTTGAAGCTGGCAAACTGCTCTAAGGTGTGACCCTGCCATGAGCTACTAAGGACCTCACAGAAGGCCAGGTTACACTTTTCTGGCCACTTAATGCTCAGTGTTTGAAAGGAAAAAAAAAAAATGTCTATCAGGTCTTGGACTCATGAATTTGGGAGTAATGTAAGAAAAAAGATTGAAGGTAATTTTTCTATTTCTAGACAGGCATGCAGGTACAAAAATTCCACAGAATAAAATTTTCAAGCTGAGCTTAGTTAGTTAACTATGGCAAAATCCAATCCTTTTCTTTTTCCCTTCAGATTTTCATAATTATGACATTTTCTTAATTAAAGAACAGTTTAAAAATACAAAATCATTTTAGTTCTCTCAATTCACTCTGATAAGAATAGCTCTAGGATTTAAAGGAGAAGAGTGTCACTTGCCGTGGAACTCCTTCTGTACTTTGTGCACAAAATGTAAAAGGTAAAGTTAAAAACTCTGCCTGCAAATTTTAGCTTGGACCATAAATACTTGATAGATAATAGCCAAATCTGAAACAGCAGAGTTTTGTAACAAGAAAAAGACAATGCTACCTAAGAAGATTTGTGTAGCTTCCAAGGAAAAATGAGGACAGCAGGTCCTTAAGTTACAATAGCAAATACACTACAAAGCAGGAAAAAAAAAGGTGCATTAATGTTTGCTTCTTCAAACACCATTTTACTTGGTTATTTTCCATAGCAAAACAGGAGTGAAATGTCTCTTTTTTTCTGCCCTGTAATTTAGCTGGTTTAAAAAGAGTTCAGCTTCAAGATTAGACACCTAAACCAGTGGCCAGTGCGGGCACATCTCCCAGTTTAGGCTGTCTAAATTCATGTTATAGAAGCAGATCAAATCAACAGAGTCAGTGCAGGTACTCAGGTCTCTCACAAGAGATTTGGGGAAACTCTGGAGCTTTTTAGATCCCACTGACTGATCTTTGCTGACCTGTGATAGGATCTGAGGGAAGGGCTGGAGCTGTGTCAGGGGGATTTATGTTTCTTATCAGGGAAAGGTTCTTCCCCCAGAGGGTGCTGGGCCCTGCCCAGGCTCCCCAGGGAATGGGCACAGCCCCAAATCTGCCAGAGCTCCAGGAGAGTTTGGACATTGCTCCCAGGGATGCACAGGGCGGGATTATTGTGGTGTCTGTGCAGGGCAGGGTGTTGGACTGGATGATCCTGGTGGGTCCCTTCCAGCTCAGGATATTCCATGATTCCATGCCATAATTCAGTTTCCCACACATACATTTCCCAGGAAAATCCCTAAGATATCCAAAGGGCCGTGAGCCTTTTCCAGATGCTGCATCTTTTCTGCCAACCCCAGTACCAAGCTAAGTTTTGAGCATGTTGGTCTGTGAGCTGAATCTCACTCTTGGTTTCCTCAATTCCATGTTTATGTAAATCTTTTTGCTGCTCTACATCAGGGAACTTTGAAACTTCAGAAAATGTATTTCAAATTGTCATGTAAAACAGAGAAAAGTGAGCTAAACTAAAGATGCATATTCTTTCAAAACACTTCTTGTGTTTGTATGAGACAAGCAACAATGTTTAGAGGATGAGGTCCTCATTAAAATATCAAATACAATGCTCTGGGCAAAACCAAGGCAATACTGACTATAAATAATAATAATAAAAACAACCTGTTATAGCTTATAGATAAAGAAGTAAAGAATGAGCATTGCTGAATGAAAAAGGTTCCAAAAAAGAAAAAGCTGTAGTAGTTCTGTGAAAGCAGCCTAACAGTAATAAATGAATAAATACATAAAACATCCAAGCATTTAACTCGGCAAATGAGGGTTAAGAGAGGATTTGCTGATGTTCTATGTAAATTCATCCTCTGAGACTTCTGAAAGTGAAGGGCACTTTAGTCCATCAGAAGAAAAAAAGAAGTATAAGAAACTGTAAAATGCACAAGTTTAACAATTAGCATCATTAGTCATCAGAACAACAACTCTATCATTTATCTTTGGATTTAAAATTAATGACTTCCTAAAAGACATTCTAGGTCAAGTACAAGTTTTTAATTTTGGTGTAGCAATAGCTTGGAGAAATTTTCCAGTAAAATATTCAAAACATGGAGTTAATGAAGTGGCTAAACTGTGATCGTTTAGAGATAAAAGGGGAGAGAAAAGATACTTTTATTGTCAAATAATCAGATGATCTCCTCTGCCTGCATCAACACAAGCCAGAAATATGCATTAGTTAGATTTTTAAGAACTAGATAAGATTTTATTTATTGCCAAGAGCTATTCTTTCCTTGTTTTCCTGAGTTCATTTTTTAATATTATTTTTTAATCAAAATCTCTGTTTTCTACATAGGATGTGTATTTGCTTGAAAACATCCAAATGGTAGAACAATCATTTAATATTTCAGTTTAAAGCCAATTGCAAAGAAAAAAGGTAAGTAGTGATGTACCTGCTTATCAGATCTGGAATTGTAAGTATTGTCAATTATACATATTTCCAGCTTTGAAATAATTTGGGGCTAAAAGTAGGTGAGAATATAGTAATATATGGTGTATGTTACTACAATATAGTTTTTTGATCTTTGCATATGCACATTGACTACCAATGTATTACTTTGGCTAGTAACATTTGCAACAGCCAATTTACTGTTTTAATGTGCTATTTCACAAAACCCCAGTCAATTTGTACCTTAAGAAATTGAGTGACAGGCACCAAATTTTTATGTATTGAAAGATTATTCTTATCAATTTTCACCTTCTACTTTGCAATTCAGTGTAGGAAAATGCAAGAAGGAAAGAATTAGGTAATGCGCTTTATCTATTTTTTAATTCCTGTGTACAATAAATCACACATAGTGAAGCATCTTCCTAAAGAGATAATTAAAATTGGAATTAAGAAGTATGAAGTGCCTCTTTGGAGAAGAAATGAGAAGAGCTGGAAAAATAGTGATTCATTAGTGTGATCCATAAGGGAAAGTGGAAAAAGAGAGGAGGAAAAAAAGTCTCAACATTCTCTTCTGATAGGAGACTTATAAAAAAAATCTACTGACTAATGGTGGTTTGTGGGACAGATGGATGGAATTCACTTGCTATATTTCTTGCAATTATTTAATGTCACAGGCATATATAAATAGTATGTATTTATTTTCCCTCCTGCTCTCTTTCCCTCATTCATAAGCTCCAGCCCACCTCCAGTTTTGATTATCTGAAACCAAAACTGCAATCCTGAAGTTCAGCTGCCACTTTACCCCAGATGCTCTTAAACCCTTTTTTTCAATGGGTATTTTCCCAAGCCTCTGAAGTTCTGCTTCTTGGCATGACCAGACCCTCAAAACTCTTGTGTCACCAAAAATGTGCAGGTGAACATCCCACCCTCTGGGATACTGTCCTGATGTAGGAAATTCATCTACTGGGATTATTTTCCCTTTTGTGTTTGAATGTGGATTTAAAAGAAACAGTGGGTTCATGGTCACGGATCAATTTCAATACAAGCTGGAGTAGATATGGACCCTCTTTGCTACACCAATACTTGAACCCATCTTCCTTCTCACTCTCTGTTTTTGGTGAGCATCTCATACTTCCTTCTATTTTTTTTTTTTCCTTTAAAGGAAAGCCACATCTGCTTCTGTGATATTGAAAGGTAGATCACAAAGACCTTCCTTTAGTAAATGGTTTGTTCTGTTGGTGCCCAGTGACAAAAAGCCCCCCATCTTCTGTTTGAATACTCAAGTCCTGGAGAGTGATAGGATTTAAAAAGTAACCTATTTTGAGTGTATTTCCTAAAGTAAACCAGGTGTAGGGCTGGCAGGCAAAGAACTAGGCAGAAAAACTTAGAAGCTTTTACTTGCACTCTACTAAAGAGTAACTTGAATTGTCTGACTGCTTTTACATAGATAGAGAATGGTTCTCTGGAAATTGAGGGCAAAAAACCCCAAACCAATATAACAAAACTAAAGACAACTGAAGAAAAAAGAGGAGGGGATATCACAATCCAAACCACAAGAGGTGAGAAATAAAGATTGACAAAGGTGAGTCAGAAAATGCCTCCTATTTCAACAGAGAAATTATTTTCACAGTTATAACTGGGAATCTATAAAAAAAATAGTAATTAGAAAAGAAAGTGAAGAAGAAAACCAAAGGAAGCAGGTTCTGACCTAATAACATCAAGGAGCAACACAAGGACTTACAGCCCCATGTGGTGAGACATAATGTTTGAAGTATCTCGCTTAATTATAGCTCTGCTAATTTGTAGTAGTTGTTAAATAAATTTACTGTATCCTGTAGTCTTTGATAATGAAATAGTGGTGAAATGGCATGAGGCTTTATTTTTGCTTCACAGTAAGCCAGAGGAGGCATTTGCCCACATGGCTGAGGATGCCCTGCTTGCTTTTGTTTAATCTCTCCTTGGTGAGCACATCGAAAGTGTTTTCTCAATTGGCAGCCCAAGCAGATTCCTCATGTGGGTAATGAAGGTGAAGACCCCTAAAATTAAAGCTTCTAATATTGGGCATGGTGGTACATAAATCCTCATCTGCATCTCAGATTTCATTCTTCAAGACAAGAACTGTTTTGCAGTAGCTGTGCACTAATTTTGGAATCCCTTAGGATCCACCCTGGAGTCACACTTGACAGCAGCATTTGATTGCCAGTAACACAGGAGTTATGAATGGGGAAGTGCAATTAGGTCATGGAGAAGAATTGTTCCCCCTGGTATCTCCTCATTTTAAACCAGATTCATTTAAGATGAAGCTATGCCTCATTGTTCTTTAGACAGTCTCAAGAGGCTCTGGCAGCTGGACTAAGCAGAAATTCATCCTGATAGTAACACAGTGATCAAAGCACTCTGGAATGGCTGCATGCTTACCAAGTGTATTTTTACAAAAGCATTATGTGTGTATTTTATAACCAGAATAAATGTGCTGGCAACTGAAAAGTGGATGCCTGTTACTGGAAATTATTTTTGCAAACTGTACTTATCCAGCAGCAATAACACATTTTAACATCTGCTGTTACCTTCCTGGAGCGTATGGATCTAGCTATTACTTGGAACTTAACAAGCCCAGTGCCTTGATCAGCTGCTTTCCAAATCACTTTATCATGGGAGGAATTCTTTAGGGAATTGCAGCCGTGGTGTGTCATAGTGCATTTAGCAAATGACAAATGCAAACATGTTGAAATGCATATGCAGAGAAGGAAAAATGCATTTCCTGGGCTGGATACTCTTTGGACTTTGAAAACAGTCTAAAATCAAATAAATACCTAGAAAGTATCTTGTATAAAACCCCACCAAAATCACTGTCTGTGGAAGCAGATGAAGTAGATGATGGTTATAAAATATGTGCAGAAATGGGTTGTGTTCATCAATATACTCCAGCTGTTTTACTCTGAGGGTAAGAAGCATCAATCCCAGTTAAATCAATCTCATGGCTGATTTGCATTGTTTGAGACAAAGGATCTCATGCAGCAGAGCATTCCTTAGCATTCCTTAACAGTTTGGAATGTGCAGTGCCTCGATCCTTGTTTTGTATTGCCCCTCACATAAGTCCCAGTTTTTCTCTTTCATAAATTATTCTCAAAACCGATGAACAAAGGCAAAAAAATAATCCACTAAATCCTTAAGTTGATAATTTTAGCTCTTGTCTAAAAAAGACTTTCTGGGATTTTGGACTTAGATGCTCTTCAATGGTGACCTAGGGTTACATTAAGATAAGACTTAGAAGATCTGTTTTGTTGTAAGGGAGTCTTGATTCTTATGTTCTTGAATCCCATTCCTGTCCCTTGTTGTGTTGTTTCCTATTTTTTTTAGATCTGTTTTCATCACCTCTCCTATGCATTATCAGCCATTTTTTAATATCTATATCAGTAACAAGCAGAGCTAATTTCATCTAGAGACTTTATCACATCCTCTGTGGAATATTTGTTCATTTTATATTTCATCCACTCGCTGCAGACTTTAATATAATTTACCTTATCACTGAGTTACTGAAATGGAGATAAAAACATTCTGCATTATAAAGTCATCTTCTCCTCGTGTCCTTGCTTGGAAGTTCTTTTGGGATGGGCATGGCAAAGATTCCTCCCTCTGATTGTACAAAGAATGTTTGCAATGCTTTTGAGGATTCTCCTCTAGGATAACTTTCACAAAGAATTGGTGTGGGAGGCATGCAGTTTCACTTCCTGTCTTCCATCGCTGTCTGTGTCCTACAAAATTCCAACTTCAGCTTCCAAATCTTGAAAATCAGTGGCAGTCTTAGAGCAAAGGTTCTACTCTGCTTTCTGTAAGGCCCTGAATGTACCTTACATTGGAGCTGTGTCCTCTTAGCATTTCCTGCTTGTTGCAGTGATTGTGGCATCCAGCATTACAGTGAGAACAATGTGGAAGCCTTTTCAAAAGAAAAAGAAGGAGCACTGGCCCCTAAACTTTGACCAGTCCAGCTGCTGCTTTCATGACCATCCCAGTTGGTTTGGAAGAGTCATCAGAGGAATAGATTGTTCAAAAAGGAGAAAAAACATTGGCACTGACCTGCTCAGTTTTCTCGGTGTGGTTGGGCTTGTGTCCCCTTGGATAGGCACACAATCATGAATTCTGCATGATTCTGGGAGAAAAGTCAATGACTTGTATGGCTGTGCTGAAACATTGATCAACCAAGGCAGAGAAAAGGGGTTTGTGTTGGAACCCTGGAGGCTGAAAATTTCAGGCTTTCTGTGCTAAAAAGCCTGTGCTGACCATCAGGCAAGCACCACATTTGATTTGAGACCTTGGAACAGGAACAGGCTCCTGAGATTGAGTGATAGCATGGGAACTGTGGGTGTGTAGTTTGAGTGGTGTTGTGTGATCTCACAAGGTGAAAAACTTAGATTTAAAATTTTAGTATATAGCAATACATGTGAGTTAAGATGGAGAACTTTGGGCGTTGTCTGAATCCTTCTTCTTCACCTTCTTCTTCCTTCTTCTTTATAGGTTTAGGTGGTTTTCTGTATCGGGTGAAAAAGGTCCACAATTGGTGGTCATTATTGAGTCAGAAATATAAATAATATAGGTGTCATCTCATTATTGGGTAATTAGTGCTTAAATAACCTTAGAAAGAGTTAGAAGCACTCCATTTTACCTCACTTTTCCAACTTGCTAGCTAGAGCTCAAGGCTCCTGAGTCTGTAAAAGATAAGAAATGATAAATATCCAAGTCCAAACAAGAACTTTGACTCCTGGGTATCAATTGCCATCCTGGCAGGGAAAAAGAAGCCAGAACTGTCACAAGTTTCATTATATAACCTCCTAAAAAGTTACAGGATACAGGTCTGCCTGTGTATTAAAAATTAATGACATATATCATAATAAAAGTTGATGGTGGTACTGCAAGGATAACTATGAAACAGCAGTTGTAGCATCTTCTCTACACACTCACAGAGAAAATGCAGGCTGTGGCTTTAACTACAAGCTGAAAGAAATTCCAAATATTTACCTATCGGTCTAGAGTAGCATTTTTTAAAGGAATGTTGTGTTGTCCTGAATAGAGCATGGAATTGTAATTTCAGTGACCTAAACAGCTGCAGTTGCTGCTGATTTATGAAGACCAACTTGATTTCCTTTGTATAAGTAATTAGCAATCTGTTCCTGGATTACCTGATTTATACTTCATAGAATTTATATTTCCAAATCACTTCTTCCTTGGAAGATGCCAGTCTCTTTTAGCTGATTGTAACTGTGGTATCTGACCTTTTACCCTTCCAAGTCTCTCCCTCAGTGATGGGAAATGAGTGGTGTGTGATGCTGGTGCTGGCTGGGATTTAACCACAATACAGATCTAGGACACACAGGAGGAAAAATTCAAATGTTTTAATAGGCAGGTGCAAAGCAAATCTCTCTACACAATGTGTAAAGTGTTTTAACAAACTTGAATCTACATTAATCCTCTGTAACTTTCAAGTTCAAAAAAGCAAATGAATGTGAAATCACCTGAAATAAGGTTTTGAATATCCCTTTTTCACCACTTTAATTTTGCAAGTCATAGGCTTTAGCAAAGGAAATTGAATCCTAAAAAACATTAAAACAAAAAGAAGACAAAGAAAAGAATTTTAATGAAACTATTAGGAAGTTGTGATAAGTATCAAATCAAAATTATTTATCTATCAGTCCTCAAAGACAGCAGGGAGGCAAAAAATATAAAGATCCTATGTCAAAGATATACTGGCAGATTTAATTTAATTAGGAACAGACATTCTCAGCTGGGCAGAAGGAATTAATGTGAGTGCAAAGAATCACATTGAGGAACAGACTTTTACATGAATGAGTAACTGAGGGTTAGCCCACGACTCTGTGCCTTGCTGAAAAAAGGAGTTTGGGGACAACCTTTATTTTAGAGAAGCTCCAGGAAGCCAAATCCTTTGAAAATATGGGCACATATTATCCTTTTAGAGGACATCAGTAGCCATGAATTCAAAGCCCACCATCTCACAGATCTGATTGCCTTGTCCATCCTGAAGGTTATTCCCTGCAGGATCATCAGGTCAAGTCCTGATTGGGAATGTCTCTGTTTCATGGTTAATTATTTCATCTGATATCTCCATGTTTGGCCTCTGGGCTTGAGTGCTGATGTCTGTCAGTGCTGTTGTAAGATGAAATTCTTCAAGTTGTGATTGATTAATTTCCTAATATCCAACCAAACCTGGAAGCTTTTGATTAAATATTAGGAAAAGTTTTTTGCTGAAAGTGTTGGATCCTTGAAAAGGTGGCCCAGGAAAGTGCTACAGTACTCATCTGTGACAGTTTGGGCTTCTTTTCTTCTCTGCTAAAGTTAGGATGAATCCACATCAAGTTTGAGGTCGAACTTGGAATATTTATTATCTCCTATCTATTTACAGTATTTACAGACTCACACACTCTGAACTCTCAGAAAATGAAGATAAAATGGAGTTCTTCTAACTCTTTCTAAGGTTATTTAAGTAATAAGTACCCTATACCAAGGTGACACCTATATTATTTATGGTTTTGACCCAATAATGACCACCCAAGGCCCTCAAGGCGGAACTTTTTCACCCAATTACAGAAAACCACCCTGAACCATGAAGAAGGAAAAAATGAAGAAGAAGGACTTAGACAACATCCAAAATCCTCCATCTCAACTCACACATATTACTATATACTGAAATCTCAAATCTGTTTCTTGCATTCCAACACCCATCCCTGGAGAGATTTAAAAGCAGTGTAGATGTGGCACCAGGGAACAGGATTCAGTGGTTTGGCAGTGCTGGCTTAAGGGTTGGACTGGGTGCCCTTCTAACCTAAACCTTTTGATGAATCTGTGATTGTCGCACACCTCCATGCCTTCTCCAGGAAATCCTCACAGCAGATCTTCCCAGCACTGTCTCTGTGTCCATGCACCCGTGTCCATTTTCACTCAGGAGAGTTAAACTTGGAAACACTGGTGTGACAGCTCTTCCTGTGATGTTAGACCCAACAATATGGATCTCAATAACAGCATAACTGAGGGAAAGTAAGAATTAATTAGCTCCAAGTAAACCAGAGTTGCAGGTTTATCCAGCTGATATAAAATAGGTTGCGATCCTTTGTCAAAGATCATGTATCTGCTAATAATTTGATATGTCTTCAGGTATTCTTATTAAGAGTGACAAGTGGCTATTGTGGGCAGAATGACTCAGTACACTCAGACACTTTATGCAGGAAATAACATTTAGATTATTTTAGAAATATATTTTAGTTTATGATATCATTTGATCATTCTCTGAAAACATTGGCTTTTAAAGAGGGTGAAATCAAGCTAGAAGGTAAAATGCTTCAGTTACTCAAATAGCAATGGTATAAAGTGATTTTTGTAGCAGCAGGGCACTGAGGTCCATAAAATAACTTTTTGCCAGGAGCTGAGAAGCTCAGCTCTGCCATCACCACTGCCTGTGCTGGAGCTCAGTGTTCCTGGAGATGGCTGAACTCCTGCCTGCCCACAGGGAGCAGTGAATTAATTCCTCATTTTACTTTTCCTGCAATATAAAAATAGATACATTGGAATATATCTATATTGATTTTTACATATGCTGTGTTCCTATTCAGCCAGAAAATGTAGCAGTTGGAACCCCTGTTGACATTTACATGTTGAAAATGTTTTTCTTGTCAAAGTTAGCAGCCCAAGGAGCTCGTGGTAGTGCTGCATTCACAAGGATATCACAGGGACTGCATCCCAACACATTTTGACATTTAACTCAGTTGCAGAACCAATGTAGATGACCACTTCCCTTCTTAAATATCTTGGGAATAATCAAATTATTATTAATTAATTAATATTATTAATTAGTGTGTCTAATAAAAAGGAGATTTCACCAAAAATATTCTTTCCCATTCACCATGATAAAAATAATAAAATCAATTCAGCATAATATTGCATTCCTGACTGTTTATTATTTACACTGAAAATTGTCTCCTTCACAGATAACCTTGGTTATCTTTTGTCAGTGGCTCTTGGAACTTTGGAATGGAATGGTTGTGAACAGGCACAATTTACATTTGGTTTGCAGAAAATCAGACGCTGAACTGATGAGGGAGGGAGGATGTGGTTTTAGCTTGGTTAACAACTGGAACATATTGTCTCCACTTTCTGCTTTGTCTCAAGTTTTCAGTGTGACTTTTGTACAGTTTTTTTCTGTCAGTGCATGCCATACTCCATCCTCAAAAATGGGCAGAGTGTGGCTTGATTTCTTTCACTCTTTTGCTGCTTAAAGTGTGATGCCTTGCTATAACATTTGCTGCAATGAAGCTCCAGTTTTAGTTTCTGTCCCTGGGTAAATCCCAAACACCGTTTGTCCGGTGTGGAAAATATGGCAAGGTGGGATGAATTATGTTCCCTTTCAGACCACAGCACTGCAACTGCAACTTTTCTCTTACTCCATCTTTAGTCCTTCTCCAAAATGCTTAAAAAGGCTTACCTTGGAAACTGGCAGGAAGAGTAATATGAAGAATGGACTATTAGAGCTTCAAATTAGGGATAGCATTAGGCACACTGAATTCTTTCATAGCAGCACATTAGTAAAGAGTCAATTATTAACCCTGCTACTTGATTTATTCCAACATTTTGAATGCATTAGAGGTCAATGTATCCAAGGTGGGTTTGGTTTTGGGGTTTTTTTAATTATTATTTCAAGTGGAAATTAGGTTCTCAGAGGGTAAGTAGATTATAATAGATCCCAGCTCCTGGGCCCAAGCACTGCTATGTCAGTAGGATTTATTGTAACTCATACCTTCAGCGAATAAGAATTAAGTGTAATTTTCATTTTTAGTTAATGAGATTATGTGCTGTTCAATAGGTATTTTCAGTGTGATTTGGTAGGGAATTCTTACTGAGAGATTCAGGCTCTGGCTTTATCAAAATGGTTTCTTCCTTTCTGATCACTTCTTTTTGCGCCTTACCAATTTGAACTCATTTTCCCATTTTGATATGCAAATTTATCATCAGATACAGTTTTAGTGCTTCACTTATCAGAATATTAAGCTGTGTAGGCCCACTGAAAGCTCACTGAACAGCTGAATAAAGGCAGGGAGTGTGTAAATTATAAGTGGTATTTAAGAGTTAAACAGGTGAATTATATATTGTCTCTGGAAATGTTCAATAAATGTTCAAATGTGGTGATTAGAGACATGAATCAGCAGTGGGCTTGACAGTGTTGGGTTGATGGCTGGATTTGATGATCTTCGAGATCTCTTCCCACCTAGATAACTCCATGATTCTGTGACCCTATGATTCTATATGTCTTAAAAGAGAGTGGAATGAGCCACCACCACTTGCACTGTAGGGACAAAACCTCAATGTATAAATGATCCTGAGAGTATTGAGAACATCACAGAATTTGTTGTTTATTAAATTAAGCTTTTTGTCACCTCATAGGACTTTTAGTGTCCTGATTTCATTAAGGTGTAATGATGCAGGAAATTGAATTAATTCAATTTATTAACTGATTTACTGTTTACTCAGAAACTGAACTCATATGCTCATTTATTGAACTATCTTGATTGGTTTTTTTCTTAATTTAAGCAAATGAAACCAAAGCAGTTGCAGAATTTGCTGTATCCACTGTCAGAACATGATATGACTATTCAGGCAGGAGAAGGGATCAGATTGCTCCTGTTTCTTGTTCAGGCATAAGTGGGGAGAAAACAACAGCAAAGAAAAATAAGTGATTTTCATCTGTAAGCTATGAACCACTCTTTATTTGCCTGTGTCATCAGTATGAAATTATTGTCCTCAGGACACTGAGGACCAAACAAATTTGCTTTCTAATTTGGGTGCAAATCATTGTTTTGGTAGATAATGCCCCTCTCTGTGTAAGAGGTAAACCTAATTTGGGTTATTTTTAGAAACAAAAGGTTTGTAAAAGATTTCTGCGTTCCTACTTTGGCAGGTCCTTGGAGTAAGGAGTGCAGAGAGAAGTGGAAAAGTTCTGATTTTCTCATGATAGATTTAATTGAACTCAGTCTCTGGCAGCAGCACTATCACATTGTCTCAATGTAGGAAGAAATGAGGTCTTGCTTTGGAATTTTAGGTCTTGCCTTTGCAATTTAACTTTGGCCCTAGTATAGAATTCCGTGAAATCTTGGAATTTCAAAAAACACACTTTCCTCATCAACTGAAACTTCCATTATCCTAAAGAAGTGCACTTTTGTGTACCGTGGATTCTTGGAAGGGGAGAAGGAAATCTATAAATTCTGAAAAAATAGGAAGGTTTCTCATTGTGTTGGGTTTGAGCCCTACTAAAACTGTAGGCTAGATCCTCATCTGGTGTTATCTAAAATTAACTTCAAAGGAGAAAGTAATTTTGAAGTGCATCAGGTAAAGATCTCCCTTCAGGATAAAAGCAGCATCTTCCAAGCATCCAGGACACTTCAATTTAAATATTGCATTGTGCTGCAAATGGAAATTGCATCACATAAGTGGAAGCTGCAAAGAAAAGGCAGGTTGCTGCTTGACAATTTTACAAATTATTTAGATAATTATTTGTTCCTGGGGGAGTTAATGTCAGGACTGTTTGGTGAATAAAGTGGTTTCTTATGTTGTTGGTGGCTTGTGTCACTGTTGTTAGCTCAAGGAAAGAGCTGAGGTAATGGTGGTGTTCTTATTATCAATACTTATTATTTATTAAGACTGTCACTGTGAGTGGTTAATAAAAAATACAAGGCAGGGAAGGTTTTTCCTGGTAAGACTTGGATGAACTTATTAAATAAATCCTGGCTGAGCCAGAAATTGAAAATACAAAAGGGAGATGGAAAAAGAGAGGTCAGGCAGAGTCAATGAAATTGTTTATTCAGAGTCTAAGTTGTAAATACGGACAGATGAAGAAACTACCTGGGCCTGAATGGGGGTGATAAAATCTCATTATGTGATGAAGAGGAAAAAGGAAGAAACAGAGATACTAAACCAGAGAAGAGGTGCTTCTTTACTGTGTCCTGAATTGTCTGATGTGTTACAACGTGATTTCCTTATTAGCCATAAACAACAATAAAAATGTTGCTTAAGTTTACAGGAACAGAAAAAAATTAAAAATACTTCCACTGGAGTCTGATGGAAAAAGAATTAGAGCCATAATTCATTTTTCTATAGGCGGTGTTTTAGCTTTTTTATTGCTCTATTTCCTACAGATAATATTCAGACTGAACTCTTGGATTCATCAGCTGAAAGCTTTTGGGAACCAAGTTTCCCAGAAGTATTGTTTGGAGTAATCATCAGACTCTATTAACAGAACTCTTTCATAATGAATTCCTGTGCCCCATATAATTTTGACTTGATTTTCATGGGGAAATTGTTCTTGAAAAAGACTGTGAAATGAAAATCTTATTGTTATTCTGAAATAATTTCTGAATGATTATAGCTTTATTAAATAGGTTTAATGCAAATTAACTAAAATCAAGTATTCTTGAACTTTGTGACTGTATAAAGCCACGTGTGTGCAATTCTGAAATAACATCATTTGTCATATTCCTTATGAAGATAAATCTTGTGTATAGAAGTATAACAGGGCATCAGAACAATTATAATTATTAGAATATCTTTTCCATTGTCCTGGAAGAAAAAAAAATGCCAGTCATTTAAAATATAATAATTACTTCTAACTGCAGAGTGGTCTGAAAATTTTGACTGCTGGGCTGCACTCCCCTCCCAGAGGAGGGAAGATGCTGCCAGAATTGAGGGTGTTTAGAGAAAGCAGGTTTAGAAGAGAGGGTTGGTTGGAGCATATTTGAAGGTGATTGTGAGCTCCTTTTCAAAAGGCCCCAGGGAAGCTCGGGAAGGACTTTAAATAATTCACATGGCAAAAAATGCATCCTGAGAGCTTGGAGTCAATAAAGCCTCCAGCTCTTTATAGTACTTTATGACTGAGTCCTGGTGGATTAATTCAAGCTCTCAGAGGCAAAGACACCACATTCTTGGTGTGCTTGGGTGCAAATGTGAGATACCATATGGGACTGAGCCCCGAGAGGGAGGACACAATAAACCCACAGCCAGAAAGCTGAAATAAGAAGTGGGATTGGCTCCTTTAGCATAAATAACACTTTTGCTGCCCTGCATTTCACGGGCCTACATTTCTGATGTGAATAACTCTGAGTAGAAAAATTGGGATAGAGTAGAAATCTGTGTGGGATGGAAGATAAATTTAGGTCTGTAATGAGGGACAGTTTGAATTATGAGCTCAGTGTATCAGCTGTTAAAGACATTCTTCTGCGCTGCATAAAATGCAGAAGTTTCAAAACGTTTTCCAGCCAACAGTATTTCCTTCACTTTCTGTGGATGTTATGGGTTTCTTAAAAAGAAAAATTTTGCAAATAATGTAAAAAGCTTTAAACAGACCACATGTCTGGTTTCCCACAGCCTGTATTTAAGGGAAATAAAGCCCCGCTCTGACCAAGCAGTTATTTTATATTAAAGATACAACACTTCAGCAGATGCAAGGAATGTACAAGATAAGTCTGTTCACATAACTGGAAATGGTTTTTCTTGTTTGTGTTAAAGTTAATATCCAATTTTGTTCATTTCAACAAGTTTGTCCAAATTCACTGAGAGAAGATGCAAATTTCTAACTTATTAAAAATCTGATCAGAAGATATGGAGCTTGTTTATCCATGGTTCCACCATTTTGTCTGTTCAGTGTAGTCCAGTTAGAAACAATGGATGTTTGAATATGGATAAAAGGCTGTTTTGCTGCCACTGGTTATGTCAGTCATCCAGTGACCTCCAAATTCTGGGAGGAAAATCAAACCTCAAGACAGCATCACAAATTAGGGTATGGAAACTGTTATCATTGCTTGTCACTTGGTTTGCTGTGATCTGATAGAGAACTTCTTAAGAGATTGTTCCAATTTGAAGTGGAGATGGAGCTAAAAGTGTACAAGGTGTGGTTTCCTGTAGCAAAAACCAACCCAAACCAAAAAGCCAAATAAACAAAAAACCCAAACCAANAAAGAAGCAAATTTCTGACTTATTAAAAATCTAATCAGAAAGCCAAATAAACAAAAAACCAAACCAACCAACCAACCAAAAACTGCCAAACAAAAACCTCCAATAATTTGGACATACCCTTTTTGCTTTGTGCCCCAGTGGCATCTTCTAGGAAGAAATTACAGAGAAATTCCATTTTCAAGGAATTCCTGCTATGGAGAAATACCCTTTTAAAACCTGTCAGTGCTGTTTCTCATGCAGCTGGAAAGATTTACTATCAAGTTAGCAAAAAAAATATATGCTCAAACCTAAGATGTCCAGTACAGAACCAGGTTCCTGCAGACCATAGAACTAAATATTCCATAGAAAGGTACAAGAATTTCACACTGGGCAGAAGNTTCCTGTAGCAAAAACCAACCCAAACCAAAAAGCCAAATAAACAAAAAACCCAAACCAACCAACCAACCAACCAGAAATTGCCAAATAAAAACCTCCAGTGATTTGACCTTACCCTTTTTGCTTTGTGCCCCAGTGGCATCTTCTAGGAAGAAATTACAGAGAAATTCCATTTTCAAGGAATTCCTGCTATGGAGAAATACCCTTTTAAAACCTGTCAGTGCTGTTTCTCATGCAGCTGGAAAGATTTACTATCAAGTTAGCAAAGAAATACATGCTCAAACCTAAGATGTCTGGTACAGAACCAGGTTCCTGCAGACCATAGGACTAAACATTCCATTAAAAGGTACAAGAATTTGACACTGGGCAGAAGGGTAATGGTCTGTTCTTTACATTGTGTCTTCTGCAAATCTCTAATATTCAAAATTACATTAAAACTAAAGGGTGGTGCTCAGTAACTTCTCAGAACTTTTAACATTAACTGCCATAACTCTACTGAATTTTTGTAGTCTTGCTGATGTCCAGGCTTACCAATGTCCAGTCCTTATTTCAGTCTGTCAAACTGGAAGAGGTTTTGTTTGTCTGTCAGTAATGCTCTGACACCGATGCTCTGTGTGGGTTAGAGCTGAGGTGGGCTTCTCTCTGCTTATAGAAAGCCCCATACTTCATCCTTCAAATGGTTCTTATCCATCACCCTCTCCATAAATCCTTTCATTAATTAAATAGGAGTGTCTTATAATATTAGGAAATTTTTTAGAACCTTTTACTATCCTTGTGTCCTCTATGCTGGTTCACACTGCTGACAGGGTAGAGAAGGGTACGTGTGAGAACAAGGATTGTAATTTCATTTAGGTTCCCACTGAGCAGTGCCAGGGAGAGGTTGGAAGTGGAAGAATCATGACTGCCAGAAACCCCACAATCTTCTTCTTCTGTCCTGAAACTTCAGTGTGAGTGCAACACCCTGATGGGTCAGGTCCTCAGCTCAGCTGCCAGCAGAGGGTTGGGAAGCTGGGAGATGGCAGGTTCAGAAGTTGTCACTGGGACTGAGAGACGACTTTGCCTGTTTGGCTCCATCCATCCGCCCACCCACCCAGTGCTCCATCCATTCCCATTCCTCATGGTGCCAGCAAATGCTGCAGTGACTCACAGCCTGTTTCCCCCTCTGGAAGCACAGTTCTGGTAATGAAGGGATGTGAGGAGAGCTCTTGGCACAGAGACCTTCAGTGGCTGATGCAGGCAAAACCCAGCTGAAAGCAGAATGGAGTGCAGATATCACTAACAGAGCATCCACAAGTGGCATTTGGCACAGAGGAGAGGATGCTGAGGGGGAGGATGGGATTTGGTGTAAAGTTGGGAGGATATCAGGATTATCCCTTCCCTTTTGGGAGTGACAGTAAACACCATGCTCAGGGACTGGCAGGATTGGGGGCTGAAAACAGGCTGCCTTTGGCTCCATCTGTGTTGGACTCTGACACAGCATCTGGCACTGCTCCTCACAGTCTGGAAAGCTTGACTGATCTGGATAGAAAGACAAAAGTTAAAAATATCCAGGCTATCCATGAATTTTCCAGAAAAAAACCTAATATGCTGCAGTATAGAGAGGATAGGAGTCAGGAGATACCAAACCCAGAGTATTTAAATGGCACCAGATGGATATTTTTGACCAAGAGATATTAGGTCAAATAGAGAGAGAGAGTAGATTGTATGAATGTAGTAATTTAAATCTCTCTGTAGTCAAGAGACCTGTAAACAACAGAGAAGGCTAAAACAGGCCAGTCATGTTTGAAATCTCAGTCATGAAATCTAAGGTAATCTAATCTAATCATAATCCTTTATGCATGAAAAAAAACAAAACAAGCCAACCAAATTGCCTGTCAAGAACAAGCCTGTGTGCATTGTTGCTAACACAATACTCAGAAAGGAAATCTGATGGAGGTGGCGATTGTTAAAAATCAGAATGCAAGGAAAGTTGCTGAAGTCCGTATTAGATGTTCATAAATCACAGACCACTGAGAGTTACAGGATTTTAAACACTAATTCATTAAAGTTGTATGGAATGAAATTGCTGGGGAGGAATTTATTGTGGACTCCCTATTCTCAATAAGGAATGACCTCAACTACATCAAAAATTGTGTTACATGGAGCAATTTTAGTTGAGGAGTTTTAATTTGACATAGTGACAAAACCTACTTAGATTTCAAAACATCAGAAATACAGCAGAGTTTGTATCAAGGGAAAACTTTATATTCTTAGCAAAAACTTTATATTCTTAGCAAAAATTTAATCACTAATTTAAATTATAGCAGCTCTGCAACTACCTCATTATTATTGCCTGCTCAGGTTTGTTTGTGCAAAGAACTTGAGGCCAGCAACAAAATGTGGGAATGCTACAAATGAAACCAAAGGAAGTGGAGAACTACAACAGGTATTAGTATTAAAAAAATATATGATATAGGACATTTAAAAACCAGATTAACCTTTCCCAAAGTCTGAAGCTCACAGGAAGGAGAGGACTGCTTGTGTCTGTGAAGAAAATTAAGACAACTGATGGGGCAGCATCTTCTGTCAGGTGCAAATGAACTGAAAATGTTGATGGCAAGGGCAGGGTTTTGCTTAGTTTGGGGAGGGGTAGAAGCTGTCCAGGCAAAGCTTGAGAAGTGGAAGTGGGAAAAGAGCTGGCATTGCCCATTTAGGGAGAGTGGATGGTCACTAATGGCAGGCAGACTGATGTCACCCTAAAGTGTCAAAGCGGGCAGTGGTGGTCAGTGCTGCAACTTCCCCAGAAAAGTGTCCTGAAATGGACACACCTGGTAGCACAGGCACATCTGCAACTGCCCAGTGATTTCAGCTCAGTTGTGAGCTGGGCTCTCAGGGTGGCACAAAAGGAGAGACAGGGTCTTCATCTGGAGATTCCTCAGAGCCTTTATTCTGCTTCTTCGTGGAGGAAGGGAGAGGGAGGGAGAGAGGGA
>VWYP01010302.1:3690-17751 GCA_013400435.1 Pycnonotus jocosus
ACTTTGTTAATGAATTTGTTTAATTTCCACAGTCTTCAATAAATCATTGACTTGGGTATGAAATGAAATATAATTAGGTCACCCTGTAACATGCTTTTATTGTAGATGATGTGCGAACTACTCTGGATTTAGCTGCACTTTTGCACTTTCTCAATATGTGTCAACTAAGAAAACTCAACATAACAAATGTGCTCTACTCTAGTAATGATAATGTGTCTGGAAATACAGCACATGAAGTCTTATGGACATTAAAGTATAATCTTTAGGGACTAAAACACCCCAACTATGTTCAAAACTATAGATAGTGGATGAACTGGGAGACTATAATGTTCTACTTAAAAAATAAAATTTAAATTACCTTTTTAAGAAAAACACTAGTAAACAAAACTATAACACTTTTCACAAACAAGGTTGTCGTGGTACTATTATCTTGAACTTAAATAAGATATAAAGTTGTTTTACATGACAATTTTTTTAATCTCTCTTTCATTTTAGATGCATATATATGCACAACTGAGTCACTATAGAATTTCCTTTTGTGATCTCAAACAATAATTAGATCCACCACTCTTTGTTTCATTTTAGATAAAATGAAGATTACACTGGAAATTTCATCCCTATCCTCCAAAAAATACCATGAATAATCAAAGTCACTGATTAAATTATTTAAGTCCCTAATTCTCACAGACAGTCTACTTCTCTTGAAATCAGATCCTAAACATCATTTGCTTCCAGTGTTCCAAGAGTGAGAATGGATAATTTTTCTGAACTAGCAAAAATTTTCTGGTATAAAGCAGAATATAAATTTTGGCTAATGCATCATGCATCAGATGATATTTTGTCATAATAATTTACAAGACTTTTAATTATTCTTGATTATATTTTAAACTATTGAAGCCAACAGTAACTTAATTTTGTAATGTTGTAATTTTGTTCCATACTGAGGTGTTTGCATTGTCTTTTTATCATCATGAACACAGGTGCTCTTCCTTGTACTTAACACTGTGCATTATTCACAACATTAGATACAATATATATATATATATATATATATATTCTTAACAATTTTCTACACAGTTTTAACAAATAATGAAAACATTCTCTGTATAAAGTTCCTTGTTTGGGAAATGGAAAGCAAGATGTAAAGAAGGCCCTAAGTTGTATTGTTGTTTGATCTTACAATACTTTCACAAAAAAAAAAAAAATCATCAATACTTTAACACAAACCATACACATAGGATTGTTAATCTTGACCAGGACCAAAGAAATATAGCACCATCTTTGAAGTCCTGTTATATTTTCTGACAAATCTACATGTTGTCCTTTTGTATTAATGGACATTTCTGCCCTCTTTCTCCCACTCTCTTCTCTGGAAGAAAATTGTCCTAGAGGTATTATGCTTTTAGAGAATAAGTGTAAGTATAATTCTTCTAGATATAATTCATAGAATTCAGGAAGCCCCAAAACACTGTTGAAATTGTTCTACTCTACAGCAGCATAAAACTTTCAGGATGTGAAATAATACTTAATGTATGTATACCATCAGAGATGGTAAGATTTATTTCACACTACCAAGTATAGATTAAATTCACAAACAAAACATCCAAGGTCTAAATCTGAACTATGGAAAAATGAAGGGATAACTGTGCTCCACTTTTACTATGCAGCATTGGTTTCTCAACATAGTGACTTACATTAAAAATTACTACCAGTAAAAGCTGAAGATTTGTTTTAAATTTCCCTTGAACATTGGTGATTTTGCCAATTACAGAATGAATTATTCAAGGGCAACTTTAAAATTATCTAGATAATAGTCCCATTAATGTTTTGCGAGAATAAAAATAATCAAATTCAACTAAATTTTGTAGGTGGTTTAATTTAAACTTTGCCTATTTTCCTATGCATTATCTAGCTCGAGACTTGCATTTAACAAGCAAAGATAGAACCTCTATGGTAATTACAGCTACAATTTATTTACAAGTAATCACACAACTGCATATATATACATATATATATATATACAGTTGTAGATATCGTTGTCCATATAACCACATTTCAGAAGTTTCTGTATGAAAATTAAAAAGTCCCAATGCTCTAGGACTTTAAAAATAAAATTTATCCACCAAGAAAACTGAAACATGCATCAGCATAAAAGAGTTTGCCTGTCCAGCCACAGTATTTTGCTGTGAATGACCCCCTTACCTGCATTTAGCATGTTAATTACTCAGACCACTGAAGCACAGGGTGCTGTGCAGAGCCATCATTCAATAAGGTAATTTATGATGATCACCCTTCTGGGCAAACTAGGGGATGAACTAGTCATTGCTGTTTACTTCTAGCTGAGGAAATCTGTCTCCCTGTTGATAAATATTCACCAGACAAACAGAAAATCCACCAGCCTCTCTAACATTTTCCTCTTAGAAAGAAGTGAGAGGCTGTAGTTGAAACTGATTGTGCTTGAATACAGCTTAATAACAAGAAGCATCTCTTTTTAACCTACGAGACTCTGATCGATGTGTTCATCAATAACATAATTGGTTTAATGATACAAGAAGCTGCTGATTCAAGTTAGGGAAAATGACTTCCCTTAAATGTGTTGGAAGCGATGTACAAACTGATGGCCAGCGTTGCTCTGAAGCAGAGAGCAAAACATGGACTTTTCTCACATGCTTCCACTGACTGTAGGAACGGACTGAATGTCCCTTGCAGGTGTAGAAGGGTTGCTCTGTTTCAGCCCCCCAAGGCTCCCGTAACAACCTGGCATGGCTGAGGGCCAGGGCCAGGGCTGGAACTGGAGGCTGGGGCCAGAGGTTGAGGCTGAGGATGCCTGTAAAACCTTCTAGAAAATTGCTGCTAGAGTGGGAAGGAGGTGCTGGTACCACACACAGGACAGAAGCGGGGGTGGGAGTACAGCTGGGCAAGGGCCAGGGTGATGGAGGGCAGTTTTGTGCCACAGTGTGGCTGTGGGAGCCATCTCCTGTCCCATGATGGGAGGGAGTGGGAAGGAGTGGGCTGTGAGGAGGTGGGGAGAGTCTCGTCAGTCACCTGTTTTGCTTTCTGTGAGCCCCTCCCTTTAGAGGACTCTGCTTTGGCCACATACTTTGCTGTTTGTATCACCTGCCCTGGTGCCAGGCTCAGTTTTCTGCTGGGTTTGCTGTGGGAGAAGTATTTTGGTGGTCCTGGCTGCGTTTGCTGAGGGGGCAGCCAGCCTTGGAAGAGACAACAGTGAGGTTTTTGCAGAACCTGGGAGGTAAATCTCAGGGAAACTTGCCTGAGAAACTGCAATCAAGACCTGCTTGGGGTGGATGAGATGTCAGGCACTAAGGCTAAATTCTTTTATATAGGAAGTGATTTAGGAGAAAAAGGGGTAGAGGTAGGGGCAGACCCTGGAGGTGGTGAATACAAGAATGCTAGAGGACTAGACTTGTAGCATAAGAGTGGTAGGTGGCAACACTAATAGTAAGGATCCATGTTGTGGATCCTTGTCTTGAGGGCTGTATAGTTTCTTGGACAGTTCTTGGATGTATCTTGTATCTTTGATGATGGTAAAATAAGGAAGTAAAAAATATTTAGCTCTCAAGATCAGGGTTGTGGTGGTTGTATTTAGTTTCATTTTCCTGAGTTTTTTTTCAAAAAACTAAATCATGTTGAATGACTCCTATGTTGCTGGTAAACCAACCTAATTTGAGTGTTTCAGACTTGGAGTGCCATTTGTTCAGTGTGCAAATCCAAATGAAACAACATCAGGAGAGCCTGAGCGAGACGCGCAGCTGACGCGTGTTTCACGTACTCATGTGCTGAGTTAATTCAGCCAGGCTGCTGGCAGATGGAGGGAGTCTCTGGCTTTTGCCTTCCTTAATCTTGCCATCCCATTGACAGTGGCCAGAGTAGCCCTTGAACAAGCTGTCATTCCTCATTGCTGCCAGACCTGTTGCTGGCAATTTTCACAGCACTTTGGTAACTATCCATGACCTCCTTGTTTCAGAAGTCTTTGGTTTTCCAAAATTGCTTTATTTTATTCAAGCTGTCAGTCTCTTACAAAAATGTAGAAAAATGATAGGCAGTTCATGAAATGACAATAACTTTATGGCACTGGCTCACATTCAGAGATTAATTTTGCCCCATCTCTCAAGCACAATATGTCATACTGATCATGAAAAAGGTTATCCCGTACAGAAGAAAATTTCCTGCAATTCCCAGGTTCAGGGGGAAAGATCCAGGAAAGCTGATAATGAATTAATGGACTCATAACGGATGCCATTTGAACTGTTGTGAAAATACTGTTTACTAATTTGTATAATGGGAATGAAAACAACATTCTTTATGTTCTCACTCCCTAAATCTAGTGCCTAAGACTCCCATTTAAGTGCTTAGTAAATTTTTATTCAAATGATTGCTTAATAATACTGACATCAGCTAAGCTGTGATAACTGAAAAAACCTGAAATCTATATTAGACAGAAGCTTTCATACATAGTATAAATTCTACCCTCTTCTTTATCAAATATTAAACTTAAAAAAAAAATAGCCAGGGATAGTTCTCAATGTTAGGATTATTTCATTGGGAAAATACAGTTTTGTCATTTTTCTTTCTAACAGGAGACTTATGGCATGGTGATGAAACTACTTAAAACGTACACAAAATGTATTCTGATTCTCCTTGCTCTCTGCCTTTATTGAGTCTATAAGCATACGTAAGACTTAAAATCTCTAGATTTCTGTCTGGCTCACTGAAGTTCTCCAATGAGTTTTTCAGAAAGGCGTTATAAAGCAATCTGTTAGGAAAAAAAAAAAATCTGTGAAAGAAAATGTAGGTGATTTCTAGAAAAAAAGCACAATCTCTTTGCTCTGCTGCCATTGAAATGTATGTTTTGTAGGTTTCTTCCAGTATACATACAAAGGAATAACTTTCTATAATTGTTTTATTTTAGATGGACTCAGAGTCAGTAGAAATCAGAATGATTTAGGTAAATCAAAGAAGATAAATTCATTGCTTTGTTCTAAAGACTAAAAACCCCAAACTTAATCAAAGAAAGAATATCCAAAGACATCAACCAACTGAAATTTCAGAGCTTGTGTCATCTCTTACCTTGGACCAAATGAAAATTCTTCTATCTGAAGATACTTCTTCAGTTCAGCTTCTTATAGCAAAGGGTCTATAACTTAAATATAAGTTGTAGCTCTTAGGCTTTTATTTGACAAGTGAGAGTAGAGCTTTTACTGCATTGCGGTATTGTTTACAGGCTGTCAAAATATTTGCATGGATTGGGTATTTTTTCACTAACAAGTGCTATTATGTACAACCATTCACTGAATTCAAAAAGCAAGTAGTCTAGGAAGTTTTTGTGAACCAAGTGATAAAGGACTTTATTCTTAAGAGCATTTAATTTTCATACTGAATTTTAATATAATGACCAAGCACTCAAATCATAATTTTTTAAATTACCTTGTGAATTATTTCCAAATGCTGGTGGAATACCTAGAGCTCTGCCATCAAAATTGCAAGTGGGGCATAGTCAGTGTAGAAGTTGTTAATTATCCATATTATGTCTTATTTTATATAGCTGCCCATTGTTATAATTTTCTTCTAGCCTGAAGTCTTGCCCATACATTTGTGTTGTTGTAGAATATTTCCCTTTTTCTTTGCAGCTAAATCTCTGCATATTTTGGTAACACTGCAACTCAGGCATTGTTTTCCTTTCTTGGCTACATGTGGCAGCCAACAAGACAGAATCCTGAATTGCATGCCTAGAAAACTTTATGGAAGATGGACAAAGGATTACTTTGCAAGTTAGTAGGACATATGAATGAATATGACATACGAATGTACATAAAGAAAAGCACTTGTTATTTAGAAAACTTCCCTCAGTGACTCAGATTCTTTTTTTTTTTTTTGTGCATGCTCTTACAATTTTCTCTCTGTGCTTGTGGAATATTCTATTATACATGCACCAGATCATAGCCTACAATTTCCTACAACTAGCGGAGTTATTCTGATATAGTACAAACTCCAAAACGGTGCAGACCTAGTATTTAAATTCTAATCTATATCAGATCATAATATAATTTCTGAGTTATGCTACATGAATTTGGGGATCTTGAGTAGATGCTGGTTCTTAATTAATATTGATATGGTAAGCTTTTAACATTTGCCAGTTTTCATTGCAAAATTTCCCTTTATCAAAGAGGATTGAAAATTTGACAAATTAACATTGATTCTGAGGCAAAACTGCACTATTGTGTCACTGGTATCAGCATTAGTGACATGTACAGTCACATTACTCCTTAGGCACAAACCTTGTCAGAGTTGTGTATGGAATACAAATACGGAAACATTTATACTCAAACTATAACCCTAATTACTATTAATTAAAATTAAACCACTTTTCTGTGGTGAAGGATTATTCATCACATGACAATCTTATATAAAGACAAAGTACCTTTTAAGTTAAATATTACAGTTTAAGTAAATATTGGGTGATGTGTGCAGAAAGAATAGATGAAATCCTCTGATTTGTTGGCTGGTTCGGGGTTTTTGGTTCTATGCTGTGCAAGAGGATCAGTAAAGTTAATCATGATGATCTTCTCTGTCTTCCTCTTATTTCACTAATTTTTTGTGAAAAAAAGTTAATCTCATGTCTTCATAGATTGTATCTCATGATTTTTTAGTGGTGTGTTTTATGCCATAGTGTTTTTATCTCAGCCCTGTGTCAGTCAGGATTTTTTTTTTTTTTAAGCATCATGGAATCAGATAAAAATTTTCACAGATATTTTAATACTAGTCATCTTCTTGTAGCAGTGCTTTATGGCCTGAAGAAAGGAACAAGATATATTATCAACAAATGAAGTACACATTTCAAAATCAGGAAGCTTGAGTAGGGATTCCAAAATGATAGGTAGCTCAGAGTCTTTTTCAAATGTTGATTTTGTTTTTATCATGTCTATTTTTCTGTGTGAGGAAAATAAATGTGTCTACACTGTGTATTTAACACTCCAAAATGTTGGTGTATAGGATATGAAGATAAACATTCAAGCTTAGTAAAACCTTAAAATGCTTTTCTAAAATATTCAAGCCCTTGAATATCTCTGTAGACAGTAAAAACATAACGGTTACTCCTCAATTCTCCATGAGTTCTGTTTTCATGGAAGGTAGGTAAGGCAATGTACTTGCAATATTATTGTGTCATACCATTTTCTTGAAGGTGGAGGGTATTTGAAGACATGTGCAAAGCTACCTTCACAGAATCACAGAATCACAGAATATTCTTCCACAGTTGGAAGGGTCTCACAAGGAGCATCGAGTCCTTGCTGAAAGTAGACTTCTTTGGCCTTTAAAGGAATTATTTAAGGTCATTTGCAAAATTTTTACTCAGATCTTCTTCTAAATAATAAGAATATTTGAGAAATACTGTCTCTTGGTGTTTGAAGGACTTCTTGTGAAAATTTGTAATTATAAAGGTACTTCTGTGGAATTTCACATTAGAAGATATCAATAATTTGACAAGAAAAAATACATAATTTATGGGAAAAAATGTATTTTGACCAGAAAAAAATATATTGACCTGCTTTGCCTTTCAAGAGTTTTCCAAATCTAGACAAGCTCTGATAATACATCATAAAGTAACTACTTTTGTCTTTGAATGACATATAGCATGGAAGTAGCTGGCTTATACATGTTTTCAATAAGAAAATGTGGGTGTTTTCTGCTAATAAGCTAGACATGAGTTCTACCTGAATGTTGCGGCAAACTTAAGGTGATCATTAAGAGGCAAGCAAAAAAATATATATTTATAATCATATAGAAGGAACACAGGATGATGCCCTACATTAATCTTTAGGGTGAAGAAGAACATCAGTTGTGCCAGATGGCCTCGGTAGACTCAACAGGCTTTCTTTGAAGCACTTCTCCCTCTCAGGTGTGTTTATGCCGCTAGAAGTGACAACACATGGAGGAAAACATGCAAGATGCATTGGAGTGCAGCAGCCTAGTCACAAATGTGATATTTTTTGTTTCATGCCTGATATTTTTTTATGGTTGTGGACACTTGCACCATCACAAGTAATTAAGAGCAAACAAAAGAGATGTGCACAAAGAAACAAAAGATTAAAAATATCTGTATGGCTTTGTGCTGTAGCTACTGTAAGTGCATAACCAAGTATTTTTATATCTTAGGAATGCAACAGGTATGGTACAGCAACTGTTGCAAAGGAAAAGGTTTCTTTTCAGGTTATGTTGTCAGTTCTCAACAAAACGAATTACACACGGTGGGTGAGTAAAGCTGTCCCTGTGTTTATGATCCCTGACTCATTCCACAGGTTTTATTTGCTTCCATTTCAAAGGCATTTTACTACTTTTGTACAGCAAATTGTATCTACACCATAAAGTACCAGTTGCAGCTTTTACAAGTCTGGGATTACATATTCCCTGGACAGTTTTCTTTTCATAGGGACAAGTCTTGAGATATCAAAATTCTGGAAATGCAGAAAATTGTTAGAGGAAAGTTGGCCCCAGGTGACAAAAGGAAATTGGAAGACAAAAGAAGAAATAAAAAATAAATAGAGTCCTGTTGCTGCAGAGGACCAGTTGTTTCTCTACTCCCAAATGTTTGTGAATCTTGACTTCTCTTTTTAAAGGTGGAATTTTCTCTAGGAAGAGCTTGATAAATGGTTTACACATATGTACATGTATAGAAAGGTGACTTGTGGTGTCAGGGCAACAGTGTGGAAAGGGACAAACGTGGCTAGGAGTTGAGAATAAAAGGGAGGGGGTATGAAAAGTGCTGTAGACCTATACCTTATAGCCTACTTTTTCAGTTTTCACTTGCAGAGCATAGGCAGTTGCTTCCTCTCACTCTACATATTAAGAAAAGCAGAAGATGGACACTAAAATGAGAAATGTAACTTCCTGAGACTGAATAAAATTTCCTATTTGTGCTTAATTAAAAAAAAATTCTGAAACTATTTTCTTTGTTGTAAAATCGGTATTGAGGTGCTGGGGTTTCATTTTTCAGAGTGAGTCACTGTGAACCCCATGGATGGTGCCTGGAGGCTTGAAAGTGGCTAATGTAAATATTAATTAATAGTGTTCTAGTGACTAGGAGCTCTGCAATAATTTCTTTTTTACAGTTCTGCCTTAATAAGTATATAAACATGAAAAATTACAAGATACTGTTTCAGTTTCTCTCAAAAATTGATCATTTAGAGCTTGACATAGATCTGACACAGGATGATACAGAGGATAGAAAACTGGGAAATCCTCAGATGTCTTGTTTCCTTTGTTATGAATTAGTCCTCTGGAGTTTCTGATCACATCTTAGCTGTCATATGGACCTTGCTGTCTCATCCTGTCCTATGATACCACAAGCAAGAATGCCAGAGATGTTCAATCTAACAGAGTTAACGAATGATCATGGGATACTCTTGAATGTTCTGCAGCAAATTAGAAGTCAAAAGAAAGATACTGTAAAAGGCAACTGTAGTGCTTTGCAGCAGAGCTCAAACACAGCCTGTGCCTGTCTTGGATAAAAATCTTAGATAATTGCAAGAAATTTGTGGTACAGATGAAAACTAAAATGCTTAAAACATGCTGTTAGGTTTTGGGAGAATATTTCGTCCTAATGATAAATCTGCTGGCAAGCCTAATCATAAATATTTATCAGATTATCTAAAGTTTATATATAAACTTAAGCAGCAGTTTAATATTTATTTTGCAATGGCATGCTCTTACATTGTCCTCATCTGGCCTCTAGTTACTGTAATCTGGAAAATGTTGGGAAATGGTTTGGAAAAGCACTTGGAGCTCAAGTTACTGATGTATTGTGTGTTGGACCCACATCCATGCCCTACCTTTCCAAATGTCCAGTGGTACCGTGTATGTTTAAGATAATTTCAAAGAAACTATAAGCCTACTCAATTTTAAGTCCTTTGAGAAAGAACATCTTTAGTGACCACAATATTTTGTTACCTGTCACTTGAGCCTTGTCTTGCAAACTTAAATGTGTTTTCTGGAATGTCTGAGCTTTGTGACACATGTAGTTAATGTAAAGTCCTTAGAAACCCACTGCAGATTTTTTTTCTTTTTCAGCTTATGTGATGTTTTGATGTCAGAGGTATCACTTTTAATTTGAAATAAAGCAAAGCAATTCTGTTAAGCTTATGTTTACCTGTTGCTTAGCAGAATGTTCAACTGATAAAAACATTTCCACGTGGAAAACTCAAATGTACATTCTTAAATAATATCAAATTTCCTCTTTCTGTGAAAGTCTTTCAAAATTGGAAACAGATATCATTGACCTCTCAAACAACATGCATTTATTCTGCCTTTCATTATGTATATCCTTTTTTATTCTATGTATATGTTCTACATATTAATGTGACTAAAAATTTCAGTGATGTAGTAGGAATTCTGAACTTTTTGTTTGTTTTTGTTTCCCGTATGTAGTTTTCCTTCCCCAATCCCCAACTGAGACTGAAACAGTATCAAAATGGAGCAGTATAACTAGGTGTTGAGAAAAAGATGTTAAATCTTTTTTTAAATTTTAGAAAGAAAAAACAAAATAGGAATTGAAATAACAAATAAGGAATTGGAGGAAACAGTTATGAATCATCTGAGTTCTATTCTAAGTATTTAGTGAGAAATTAGCCATAGATGTAATACATTTTCACAATTGTAATCTCTCTTCAGACCTCATATAAACATTGCAAAAAGCTAAGCATATTGAAGATGTCATAATTAATGCATGACTTTTGATACTAAGGGGTGTAAATCTTTATTGATTTATATGATGGCTGGAACTCCATAGAAACTATAGATCCAAGAAGTGTTTTATCCTTCCTTTGTTTATAGTTGACCTTTAAGAAAGGTCTAACAAAGAGAAGAGGGCTGCAGTCATCTTAGACTTGCAGTCTCTTGAGCCAATTCATAAATGACCACTATGTACTGGGAAAAAAAAAGTGCTGTCCAGTGGTAAAAGGCTACTGAACCGTATTAAAAAATAGTGATGAGTGTCTGCAATTTACTTCCATACAAGGCAAAAGCTTTAGGTCCACTTTTGAACATGCAAACACTGGAATTTTTACTTGCTATCTAGTTGTCAACAAAAACACCAATGCTTAAATTCCCTTTGGAAAATTATTCTGAATCCTCCTTCAGTTACTGTCTTGAGGATGCTGCTTAATAAGAGAACAATAGTCAGACCAAGTTGATCTACTAAGAATGTGTGCTGTAACTTTAGGAACAAAGAGACAGAAGGCTTTATCAAGATGAGTGGAATCTGGGAGTGAAATATTTGTCACATTTAGAGAGGAAGTGATCTAACTGGTATTGCAGTATCTCATTCTTCACTTAGAAAGAGCAGAGCTGCTGATTCCTAGGCTTGACTTGAATTTCATTGGTTTATCTGAAACACAGGCACATTGGTGGACTGAAGACATGCTTCTAGGGAAAGCCATTACCCAAACATATTTTCTTAGCTTATAAAATGTATCTAGATGGTTATTTGGCTATTTAGCTCTGTACATCATCTGGAAAAAAAAATCCCACAAACCCAATGTTAAACATTCCCCATAATTCCTGCACACACACCCTTACATCCCTTTTCTGAAGGTGTTCACAGCACATCTGAAGCTTGCAACTGCCACCATTCAGGCAATACAATTAACAATCCTCTTTATGCATAAAAGAAAATAAATCTCCTCTTCTCCTGTTTTGTAAGTTCCACTGCATGCTGCATAAAATAAAAGCTTTTGAAGTTGAAATTAAAAGGGAACCAATTTTTAAAACTGCATTACATTATCCTTTAAAAAAAATAGTTAGACAAAGACAGATCTTCTTACTATTTAGAATTATGTATAATTTTCCTTTTTAAAAGTAAACTTTTCTTTTAGGAGGTTATTGGCAGAGATGAGAAATTTGCAAGTTTGGTTTGGGATTTTTTGCCATGCAAAGATAGCATGCAGTTTATTCCTTTTGTTATTCACAAAACAGGATAGCAAGATTAATGACAATTTAGTGTCTCTGTACAGTCAGTTCACCTCTGTCAATGAGAATGTTGAGGCTTCCATTTTTATTCTTCCTTGTCCTCTGTTGCTGATTGTAAGAGCACTAAGCAAGTTAAAAAATGTGTTTGTCGACTAGAACATCTTTCTGTTATGACCTGGATATTCATCACCAGTCTTACTTTAGAAGTGTGGAATAATGATAAATTTGGGTGCTAGCTGGTCTAATCTGGCTGTCAACCAGCAACCTTGAGTTGAGATGCTCTTTTATCTTGTCAAACAGATTCATGAGACATTCACTCCTTAAGTAAAATCAACTCTTTAGCTTTTCTTCCCCCATCACCAACAAGGTGTTTTGGTGTTTTGAGCTTAATTTATGCAGTAAACAATGAAACCTGTTTCTGTCAGAACTTCCATCTTGGAAAAAAGAAAACAAAAAAGAATGTGGTGCAATGATTAATGATTGTGATTAGTTCTCTAGAGGTTATGGCTTCATGCCCCAATGATTCTTCTGTCATGACTCTGGATAAGATGCTAGATTAAGCACATATGCCTTTCTCCCTACGGCTTGCTAAAAGCCTAGAAGTTGACCTTTAGCTTTGTATTTTTCACAAATGCACTTTAAATGCTGAGTGTGTAACTTGTATATCCTGGTCTGAAGTAAGAGGAGTGTTGTCCCTGGGTTAAAGGAGGTGATCTTTCCCCTCTATTCAGCACTGGTGAGACTGCACCTGGAGTTCTTTGTTCACTTCAGTGCTTCCGAGGACAGCAATGATATGAACTAATTGGAAAAGGTCATAAGGTTTACAAAAGGACTGGAGCATCTTGCCTACGAAGAGAGGTTGAAAGAGCTGAGAGTGATGAGGGTGAAGAAGAGAAAACTTCACGAGATCTCATCAATGTGCATAAAATATCTGAAGTGAAGCTACAAATGCAGCAGAGGCTGACCAGAGGCAATGTGCACATTATACAACACAGATTTTCTCTGAACATCAGGAAACACTTTTTACTGTGAGGATGCCAGAGCACAGGTTTCTTGGGGAGGTAGTGTGGCATACTCAACACTGCCTGGACATGATCCTGTGCACCCAGCTGTGGGTGTCCTTGTCAGAGCAGATGGTCTCATGAGGTCCCTTTCAACTTCAATCATCTGAGTTTTTTTTCCAATCCACTTGTGTCACCTCGGGATGGGGGAAGGAGAAGGAGGAGAAAATGTGGTTTAGTTCTTTCTGTCATTTCTCAGCATCCTACTTTATTTATAGTTGCCAGTAAATTAAATTAATTTTTCTCAAATTCCTTTGGTTTTGGGTGTTAAGGTGATCTTTCTGTTTTTATTGTGAACCACAAAATTTTTGGTTTTATTTTCTCCCCTCCTCTGTTGAGGGGGAAGAATGAGAGAGTAGTTGGGTTGAGCCTGGTGGTCTACCAAAGTCAATCCACTGCAGACATAATTAGAAATAAAACCTTTTAGCTTGATTATAGCTTATTAAATTTCTAATTTTTAAAAATCAATTAGAGTGTATATTAACAGGAAAAACAGAACTGTGATTCACATACTAATTGCCACAGAATATGTCTAGAGAATGATTATGACTTTTTTTTTTCTAATTAATCATGTTTTAAGACTAAAGAAGGAAAAAAAAAATCTTAAGTTCTGAAGTCTTGTGTGTAACCCTATATATGTTACAAATTTCCTTTGTGCTTCCTTAATAGGGAACTCATTAAAAGACTATCTGCTTAAGTTAGTCTTTTTAAGAAAGCTCATTTTTCATATTCTTTCAGTCTTTACCTGTGAAAATAAAATAAATCACTTTACTACAAGAAATCATAGAATGATTGAATGATTTGAGTGAGAATGGACCTATAAAATTCCAACTCCCTGCCATGGGCACAGACACCTTCTGCTAGACCAGTTTTCTCAAAGCCCCACCCACCTTGTTCTTGAACACTCTTTCCCTGGGCAACCCGTCCTGGGTTATCACCACCTTTATCTTAAAAAAATTTTCTTCCTCATGTTCAATATAGATGGGTTAGAACTGTAATTTTATCAAGGCCTGTAGTGACA
>VWYP01010303.1:0-45469 GCA_013400435.1 Pycnonotus jocosus
AAAATGACAGCTTTGGTATTTAAGAATCCTAGAAATGTTGGCGTGATTTTTCTGATCAAGAATTTTAATCCTAATGTGGAAATTACAAAAATATTGAAACTTATTTCCGTTGGGAACTCCTTTGAAATGGCATCAGTAAACTTAAAGGGGACAGGGTATGACACTGGGGACAGGATTTGGCAGTTAATGGCTTCAGATGCAGGAGATCCATGTTTTGCCTGGCTTTACCCAGGAGTTCAAGTTTTCCTAGGGCTTTGATCGAGTGGTCACTGCTGGTAACTTTCACTAAATGCAAAAGGATGTAAGAGCAGAACACCTGGAGAATGTGGCCTAGGGATAGGGAGAAAACCTTGAAAATGATCAGCAGGAAAACTAGAAAATATAATAACTTAAAATTAAATATAAAACTTAAAATATAATATATAAATATAGATGTAGCCCTGTGACTTTTCAGGCAAGACTTTGTTTCTGGAGGTAATGTTTGCCTTGCATCAGCTACAAATTTGTGGCAATGACCCTGTGAGAGCTGTTCTTTCTGACTTGGCAGCCACAGGAAAGCCTCTGAAACTTCAAATATTTGAAGTTTCAGTGACTGAAAGTAATGAAATGAGGCCTCTGATATTCTGCTGCAGGCTGTGATATTTCAGAACAATCATCTGGTATCTGTTACTGTGGTTTTGTTTGCTGTAACCTGTGCCTTTTGTTGCTTCACTCTGAAAGTCCAGTAGGAGTTGCAGTGGGTGAGGTTGTGTGCATTGGACCTGCAGTGCCAAAAGGAACAGACACTGCATAGAATCACAGAATCATTTTAGTTGGAGAAAGATCTGCAAGTGCTTTGTGTCTAAGCTGTGCCTGACACCCACCTTGTCAGCAGCCCAGACCACTGAGTGCCATGTCCAAGTGTTCCTTGGACACCTCCAGGGATGGGGACTGCTGACTGCCCTGGGCAGCCCATTCCAGTGCCTGAAAACCTTTTCCATGGAGAAATTCTTTCTGATGTCCAACCTGAGCCTCCCCTGGCACAATTGAGGCCATTTCCCCTCATCCTGTCCCTTGTTCCATGGGAGCAGAGCTTGATCCATTCTGGCTGTCCCCTCCTGTCAGGGAGTTGTGCAGAGCCACAGGGTCCCTCCTGAACCTCCTTTTCTCCAGGCTGAGCCCTCCCAGCTCCCTCAGCCTTTCCCCATAGGACTCAAATGTGTGGCAGAGGGTACCAGCTAAGGACAGTGTGTGAGCAGTTAGAGAAATTGGAATCTCAAAGGTTTCTTCTCCTTCCCAGGGGGTCAAGGGCTGGAGAATATTCAGCAGCCTATGGGCAGTGTTTGCATGGGCTGTATGATTTTCTGCCAATATCTCAAGGGATACACAGACAAATTATGAAGATAATCAAAGCTGAGACTGTTGTGTCTGTGAATTATGGATCAGGTCTCAAATTCTCTATTATTCTGAGCAAAATTTAGAAGCCTTTCTCCTGCCTCGATCAGCTGATGTCAATGTAAGTCTTCTGCAGGTGTGGTGAAGTTACTCAGAGAATCATAGAGCACTTTGGGTTGAAAGAGATCTGAAAGCCCATCTCATTCTGATGCCCCCTGCCATGAGCAGGGACACCCTCCACTATCCCAGGTTTCTCCAAGCACCATCCAACCTGCCCTGGAATATGTCCCAGGTTGGGCCAGCCACAGCTTCTCTGGGCAATCTGTGCTAGGGCCTTGCCACCCTCACAGGCACAAATTTCTTCCCAATATGCCATCTAATCCTGCTCTCTGGCAGTGGGAAGCCGTGCCCCCTTGTTCTGTCATGCCATGCTGTTTTGGTTTGGAAAGACAGGTGTCTGCTAAGGAAGGCAGGAGCCTCCCTTGAAGATGAAAACCCTCTCCTTCCAAATTATTACAATTTTGACATTAAGGGGCTCTCAGGCAAAGATGTGGGAATAGGAATATCAGTACTTTCCCAGGAAAATTAAAATAAAAATGTGGTAGTACAAAAACCTCAACCAACCAAAAAGAAAACACTGACGGAGTCAGGACACAACCTGACACCCTGTTGGTCAGGGTGCTGGCATCAGTCCAATTAAATCAAGGCTGCAGTCCTCCTGGAGTGACAGATGTGGTTCTGTTGGAGCAATGATCCTGTACAAGGGTGTAGTTTTCCTCTGAAGGTCCAGTAGTGGTGAGATTGGCCCAGTCTTCCTCTGGGAATCCAGTGGAAACAGGTTGCACTGGTGTTCTGACTCAGATTTTTATCCAGGCAGTAATGCTTTGCTCTTTGGCTCCTCCCCCTGGGTGGAGCAGCTCCCAATGGGATGATGTAATTTTATCAGTCATGCTGTGAGCCTTAATGGCCCATTAACAGCAGATATATCCCCCTGGAGGGAGGATGGATTGTGGAAGAGGTAAAGAACACTGCTCCACCTGGTTTTAACAGCTGGCCCATTAACAGAAAATACATCTTACATTGCAACCTAAGACACATGCCCATGGTGAAGAACTTCTCAGGAACCTTTTGGTTTTGCTAATGGCATACCACAAAACCTATGGAAAAACAGAGGAATGTACTGCTGTGAATTCACTTGTTTTTTCTTTTATCAGAAGGGACATCATTAACTTTCATCTGTCATCTGAATGCCCACGAAACAAGGGATCAGGAATAGCTCCTCAGTGCCTGGAATGCTGTTTAGACTTTTCAGCATACAAACATATAATGATGCTGGATGATTTACATTTTAAAGGAAAATGTGTCTTGTAATTACCAAAATTTCACTCAGAAAGAGAAGTTATTGTTCTAGTTGTCTGGAAACAGAGCTGACTTGATTGCTGGGAGTGAAAGGAGTCTGAAAATAGTCATCTAAGAGAGGCGCTATAATTTCCTCATTTCTTAACCAACTCCTGTTTGGTGTGTACATTAAATTGGATACAACTCCCTCTGCCCCAAGCTGCCTTGACATCTGGAACTTGCTGGTGGTAGAGTCCAAGTTTAGTCCTGAAACTGTCAATTCTCCATCTCACTTTTCATCACTTCTCTGTCTGCCATGGCGCCACTCACCACCTGGTGCTTCCTAGCAGGGTCCTCTTTGGCAAATGCTGGAGGCTGGGCACAAAGAGAATGTGGTGAAAATCTCAGACCTTCCCAGAAACCCAGAACTTGAGTCTGAAAATGTAAAATTGGTTCCACTGCTTAAATATACTGAAAGCAGAGACTCATGGAGCTGAAATAGCAAACATCTCTGTTCTCCAGATGCTTTAAAGCCCAGGCTTTGCAGAGGAACTTTGATTTCATTAAACAATATCCAAGTCCCATTCAGCATTACTACAATCCTGTTGGCAGCATTTCTTAAGAGCTGCTCTAAGAGGACAATCTTTAAACTCTGCAGTTGGCTCAACATTTAAAATTACTCTTGGACTGGCTACAATGCTGTGCCTCAGTGCTTGGAACAGAATTTTACATATTCATCTTCTAGTGGAGTATTGACACAAAAGGCACACAAAAGGCAATTGGTTCCCTTTTTAGGGGTGACATAGAATGCTAAATGTTATCCAGACCACTGTAGCAAGGTGAAAAACAAGGATCTTGGGACTCTGAATGCCAAGGCCTTTCAGTTTGAATGGTCTCATTCCATGTGTTTCATTGTCACCTCTGACTGATTGCAGAGAAACCACGGCAGAAGAAGGTCAAAGAGCTCACCTGAAGATTTTCCCTTGATCTGAGGCAGCCTGGTCTTGGCTCTGGCAGCAGGAAAGTTGGGCACGGCACAACAGGCTGTTCCTAAGAATCTCCAGCTCAGTTTAAATCCTTTGTATTGTGGCACTCTGGTGTGGCCACAGCAGAACCTTCCTGGCAACAAGTGCGGGTGTCCAAGAGCTCCATCTTCAGCTGCACGGAACAAGGAGAATGGATGTAGAGAGAGGCTCCTGCTTTTGACTTGGAAAAGTTTCAGTTGGCATATTTGACCCCGTTCCCAATGCTGAAATCCAAGCTGGCTGGTAAAAAGTGCCCACCCCTTTTTCTTTTTTGGCTCATGGACCTGCGCCCACCTCTCCCAAGGCAGTGCCCGGGTGGGATGGCACGCATGTGGTGAGGTTCCTGTTTGGCACCACCTCTGCTTGTCCCTCCATGGTTCCTCCTAGCACAGTCTCCATGCTCACATAGCTCTACCATCTGGCACACACAGAGAGTCTTTCCTGGGATGTGCCCCAGGTCAGTTCCTTTCCCAGGATCCCATGGCAACAACAGGGCGTGAATCCAGTGACCATCAAGTCTGTTGGCCTTTAGGGATCTCTGCCCTAAACCACCTGTGGTGTTGAGTGATACCCAATTCCTTCTGTCACTTGAGGAGGAGGATTCCCCAGTGTCCAACCTTGTGACTGGCTGCCATGCTGCAATCTGACAGCTTACAAGCAGGAAGAACTTTATGCTTTTTCTTTATGAAATTTCTTCTGTTTGGGAAATTCTTAAAATGACCTTATGTCACAGAATTCAAGTGGAACTGCAATGTGAAGGTTAATGGAGGAATTTCACTCATGGGATCTTCAGAGTGGACATGGTTACACCCACCTCTGCCTTGTGGGCAGGCAGCAACAGGTGAGCTTGCTTGAAGGCAGCAGTTTTCAACATAATTTACCAAAAATCCCATTAACTTTTGGGCTGAAAATTGTGAGCCCCAGTGACCTGCCATGTGCCCCGTGTCTAGGAGGCTTCTCATGGGTGCTTTGGTCTGCAGTGTGATGGTGGCAGTTCCTCATGGGTGAATTCCCATCTGGTGCTGGGAATTCTCAGGGAATGCCAGCTTGGAAGTGCTTCCAGTTGCTGCCAAGACATGAAGGTCCTGGGTCCAGTGCTAAGGACAGAGTTGACTCACCTCACAGAAAACTTATGGCTAAAAGAGAACAAAATGACTAGATTCTACCTTTGGCTATGAACATATCAGGAATTCAGTGCTGGGAAATTCAGTCCTGGGAAAAAGGCATTGCAGCCCATTGCTTATCAGGGAATTACTGCTAAATGGAGAAAAGCTGACAACAAATATTTACCCTTGGATCAATTCCGTTTAAAGTGCAATGTTCAGAGCAGAGCCTGGACAGGGGAGGTCAGGCAAAGGATCAAGGCCACATTTATATAAAGACAGAGATATATGCACTAGGAATCCTTGCTTGGAAAGGGAAAAGACTGGAGGATTTTGAAAAACACACTATGAAGATCTTAATTTTTCTCCTCACACTGAGTGTTTTCTCATGTTCAGGTAAGTCGGAGCCTTGTCCCCCTTTTTAGGGTGGTTTTGGGTGGAAATTACAAGCCTACAATGAACTTCTGATGGAACTGTGCCTCCCTCTCAGGGTTTCCAGCATATGACTATGACCTCCCTATCACAGAAGAGGCTCTCAATGCTTCCATTGCACAGATCAATTCCCAGTCATGGAGCAGAAACCTGTATGGTGTTGTCAGGAGCAGAGTCGTGGGAGTAAGTATGCAAGCAGGTCCTTTACCTGAAATGAGCTTTGCTGGGATGGAAAACTCTTTTTCACTCAGTCCTGGAAACCCAGATTTAGTTGGAGTTGGCTGATGCTGCTTAAAAGAGGTTGAGTTTGGGCCATTATCTGAAGTTATGGCTTTAAGAACCTAAATATCATTTGTATGTAAGTTTGTAGTTAAAATACATTAGGAATTCAGATTTTTCACGCCTATGGTAGAAGTCCTTGAGGGTTGTCTTTTAGGATTTTGTTCAAAAGTGTTGTTTTTAAATACCTCCAGCTAACTGCTTTGCTTTGGGCATCAAGCAACCTGGTTCATCTGAAGCTCTTCACTGATTAAATGCCCCTAAAATTCAGAATTCTTTCTCTGATGTTTATTTATGTCATCTGTCTCTCCACACCAATTCTGGTTTGAACCTGCTGGAGCCTAAGTGCAAGCAGGAAGCCCCTATCTGTTTTAATTTGTTGTCTTCAGAATTATACTGGATACTCCCCGAGTTAAGGAGTTGAAACTTCTTTGTTCAGAGTTATAATGTCCATGCTCCTGAACACCCTCAGAGCCTTTCTGTTGCTATAAGTGGCCTGTATCAAGTCTCCTGAAAGAATTAATGTCAAGATGACATATGGATTTATATAGTTTGGGTTAAAACCCCCAACTATTTAAAAGCAGTGGGAATTCATTGTTTGTTGGGGTTTTTTGGGGGGCATTGCTTTTTTCATTTTTTTTTTAAGTCTCCCATCTTGAGCAGGAGCACTGATTGGACTATGAGAAAGAGAGAAGGATAATCAAAAAGGATTGATGATGTGTTGTGTTGACCCTGCTTTTGCCAGGTGGACACGTGGGACGGTGATTCTTATGGGTTAGACCTGCGGTTCAGCATCCGTGAGACCGTGTGCACCAAAGCTTCGGGCAGAGACCCCTTCACCTGTGCCTTCAAAACTGGACCTTTCGTGGTAGGTGGGAATGGGAACCCTCCCCTACGTGCAGGATCCTCTCAGGATGGGTTGCAATGCTGCTGGTGCTGTGAAATGAGGAATGGCTGGCTGCTTTGGATACAACCTGAAGCATGGAGTCAGTGTTAGGTGGGAAGGGTCAGTAGTGGGAAACTCTTCTGCCTGATCAGTGGAGAGGGCAGGGAGCTGAAAAGAGGATTTGTGTCTGGGAGCAGCGTGTAGTGAAGGTATGTGTGCTTTTGGGGCCAAATTCTAGAAGGATTCTAGAGTTCTCTAAGATAAGAGGGTAGAAGAGCTGATATTTCACTTGCTTTTACCTCTCTGGCCACCACATAAAGGGTTATCGTCCTGTGTACTGCAGATCCCCACTCTGTGCTGACAGTCCTGATCTCTTTCAGATTTTTGTCTCTCAGCCTGAAATAAAAAGGCTCTTGATACAGCTTTTGCTCTTCTCCGAGTCCCAAATCACCAGCTTTGGTGGATATACTTTGTCTTTGAGTCTGGACTTCTCTGTGCACAGTTACTCTGGCCAAATCACCTCTCTGCTCTGGAGCTAAGCAGCTCGTGTGTGTGTGTAGATGGCACCATGCAGAATTGTTGGTTACTGCTTTGCTACTATCCTTTAAAAATGCAAATGTTGGCTGCTATGCTGTTATCCCTGTGTCCTAAACTGACACCATCCCCCTCTTCTTCTTGGGGCCGTATGGTACTGTGAGGATGTGTTTTCCAAACTTGAGTGGGAGTTTTGCTGCAGTTTTTTGTCCAGTTACAGAGACAACATTTTTAAAGGTAGTTTAACTTCCAGAGCCGGTGCTGCCATTGGCATAACCCTGCACTGTCCTTCTCTTTGTGCTGAGCTGTGAAAAGGCTGTGGAGGTTTTACCCCTACCCTGAGCAGGCTCAGAGGTTTGTACAACAAACACATAGTTGTGGAGCAATAACGTGTGTAGTCGTATATAAACATTCTCAGGTTCCTTTCTCTTGGAATTTGTTTTTTAAGTCCTTCTGCAGGTTCCCGACACCAATGATACTCCCATGAGAGGGTTTGTATTGGATGTTTGCTCTGTGAGATTGTGTCTGTTTTGTTCTGTTGCAGCCCACTGCTTCCTGCAGGAGTGTTGTGGAAGTCTCCGGGGAGCTGATTGCCAACATCACCGTGCGGTGCCGTCGAGACACATTCAGCTCGGAGTCGATGAGCAGCGAGGAGGTAAGGAGTGGGAAAACCCATTTTTGCTGCCTGGAGGAGTGAAACCTCTGCTTACCCTCTTTTAACGAGAAGTCAGGTGTCTGTGTATGCTCCTGTTGCAGCTGGAGGTTTGGATCAGGAGGGTGGCTGTAGTTTGAAATCCAGCTGTCAGCTGTAACTCTTCCCTTTCCATCAGCTGAGGGCTCTGACCTTGCCTGGGAGAGGGTGACTGTCTGTGGCAGCCTAGCACATCTGTCAACTCCAGCACTTCCTTCATTGAATGTGGGCCTGGAGAACAGTGACTGGCACTTCTTGGACACACACAAATCCCTGTGGCTCTGGCTCTCTTACCAAACCCAGCTCCCAGCTGAGCACATCATCACAGCACAGCCCAGGGCATTTGGTCTGCTGAGATCTTTGTTCCCTTTTTGAGCTATTTTTTGATTTTTAGGGTGTTATTCAATGCTGACCTAACCTGGGAATTCCTGATGGCTCTTTTCAAACTGTGCCAGTGTCCACTTTATCCATGAACTGACTCTTGAACATGTGTGTCTGCACTTAGAACACAGCTCTATAGTGGGTGTTGTGCTTGAGGGGAAAAAAGTTTAACGAGCAAGGATATGGACAGCTTTTATTTTTGGAAAATTCAGGGAGCTAAATGAAGGAGTTGAACTGTAGAATCACAGAATGGTTTGGGTTGGAAAGGTCCTTAAAGTTCATCTTGTTCTGCCCCCTGCATGGATGGGGACACCCTCCACTTTCCCAGGTTGCTCCAGGCCCCATCCAACCTGCCATGGAACACGTCTCAGGATGGGGCAGCCACAGCTGTGCCAGGGCCTCACCACCTCAGGGAGGAATTTCTTCCCAATATCCCATCTAACCCTGCTCTTCTTCAGCTTAATGCCAGTCTTCCTTGTTCAGTCACTACAAGCCCTTGTGAAAAGTCGCTCTCCAGCCGCCTTGTAAGCAAATGGGATTCTTTGTTACTTTTTCCTTTGCTTAACTTGCCAAATTAGCTCTTCATTTATTCTTTTTTTTCTCAAAATCTCCATTCAGAGCTGGCTAGCGAGTGCACCCCAGGAAGCCTGGCTCTGCAGAACAGAAAGACTGCATGTGAAGAAGCACTGGGATGTGTAGCACAGTCTGGGATGTTCAGTCAGTCCTCTGTGGGCTGACATACCCGTTGTTTAACAGGGCACTCAGCACAAACACTTGCTTTTACAAGCACACATCTTCCCCCAAGTCTTCCTTAACCATCACTTAAAATTCAGTGTGGTTGCCAATATTCCTGCTGGGGAATATATTTCCTGCAATGTTAATAAGGAATAAATGCCAAAGGGAATTACTGCACTTGAAAAGTAAAGTGTTTCCCTCTGCAGAGGGCTGCAACAAGTGCACTGTAGCTCTCGCTGTGGAGCTGTAACTCTGCTTGGGGGATCTCAGCTTGGCTGAGATGGTGTTGGTGTGCCTGTGGTGGTATTTGGATGGGAGGAGGAATTATGATTGACTGAGGCTGGCATCACAGAATATCCTGAGTTTGATGGGATCATGGAGTCCAACCCCTGGATTGCAGGAGTACCAGCAATAATCTTGTTTTCAGTGAAATTAAGAATAAGGTTTGGAATTACTTCAGTGACCACCTAGTGCCTGAGGAAATGGAGAGGTGGGACTTCTTGCCAGGTGAGGTTTTTAAAGGAATGTCTTTAATTTCCAGGTGATGCATGTGCCCATAATGACCCCGGACAGGCGAGGCAGCACTCGCAGGGAAGGTAAGCCAGTTCTGCCCTCTTGGAATACCCTGACTTATGTTTTCCTCTTGGAACATCTCAAGATCATCTATCTGAGGGAGAAGACAATGTGGAAGATCAGCTGTTTGCTCCTGGTCATGGGCAACTGATTTTTTCCTTTGCAGAGGAGTGTCTAGTTGAGGGTGCAGGGAGAGCACTTTCCTGCCAAGCCAGGCCCTGCTGAGGTTTATACATTTTTTTAGATTGCCAGATTTGTGCTCTCATAACCAGTACTTGTGTGCAGAATGCAATGCTGAATGCTTTCTATTCTAGAATCACAGAGTGGTTTGGGTTGGAAGGGATCTGAGTGATCATCTCGTTCCAGCCCTTGCTGTGGGCAGGGACACCTTCCACCATCCCAGGTTGTTCCAAGCCCCAATGCTCAGCCTAGCCCTGGACACTTGCAGGATCCAGGGGCAGCCACAGCTTCTCTGGACAACAATCAGCACAAGTTTGAAAGCATCTTATGCTCACAGATTGTCTCCATGTTCTTTTTTCAGATGAGGCCTTTGCTCCTGAACCCCTCCCTTCAAGGGGAAGAGGCAGCAGCCGTGGAGACTGGAACAAACCCAGCTACTCCAGCCCTAACAGGATGGAATAACCTGGTTTGGGTGAGTGTGGGTTAGGGTTAGGGGTGGGAGGGTCAAAGAACCTACAGCTCCAGGAATGCTGGGGCTGGAAAAGGCCATCCCAGCTAGGCCCCAGCTTTGCTCCTACATCTTTCTGGTCTGGACCACCCATGGTGATGGTGTTCAGGTTAGGGTAGGCTTAGGGTTAGGCTTAGGGCTAGGGTTAGCTTTTAGGCACCCTAGGTCTGCAGGTTTTGTGGCAGGGTGGAGAAGTGACTGCGCAGGATGAAGGATTTTAGCTACTTGACTCCTCGGCTACAGAGCTCTTGGCTGTCACTCTCTTTTGAGTTGTCCATCCTGCATCCTCTGGCGTACACACCAGTGGTACAGGTACTGTGGAAGGCATGCAGGAAAACCCATATGTAAACTCAGAGTTTGAGTTTAGTGTAGGATTTTAGCCTTTTTACCTCCATTTACCTCGTGACAAGGACAGTGAGGGGCAGCATCGTGTCCAGAGAAGGGAGATAGAGGAATGACCGTGTCTTTGTGCCAAATCAGCTGCCAAAGGGCCGCACAGCTCCTCAAACAAAAACCGAAGGGATCAGGGAGAACCATGGTGTGGCTTGCCCGGGAGAAGCGCCTGTCTTGGAGAATCCGTGAAGGAGATGTTTGGAAGGCAATTAATGGGGATGATAATGAAAGGCACGCGTGATTTATTGGAGCTGGCAGGTCCTATCCTACACAAAGCACCTTTGCTGACCTGGCTCTGTGAGGGAGCAGCTCTAATCGCTGCTGATGCTTTACCTGCCTGCTGTCTTAAGGAGTTAATCTAGAGGGAAGTGGTTTGAAAGAGTTTTATCCACACGGGATGAGCTCATTCTTTGGCATGCTAAGCAGGTTTAAAGTAGATGGGAAAGGGAAAGGAAATTACTTAGTGCTCCGTCTTTGTGATTAAAAAGGATTCGAGTACATATCATTAGCAGGTCTCTGTCCCTGTGGAGTGCCAGAACTGAGTGCTCCCTGCGTGTGGAGCTCAGCTCCAGCCTGCTGCGTTGGAAACGAGACAGTTTTAGATGGAATTTAGCACCGATGACTCACCAAAAGCTAACACATGTTACTCATAAGCGTATCCGTGGTAAACCTCGATGTGCTGAAGGAGACAAGCCTCCTGCTCTCCTGGAAACGAGATATCAAAGGAAAACCCAGGCACTTTGCTCTGTTTGTAAGAATTATTTCATTAAATCCATATGCTATTTTAGTTTATCCCTGAGCCACTAAAGCCAACAGGCCTTTTTAATCACTGTCTGCCTTCTTATGGAAATTTTTAACTTTTCTTTGCCTTTGGAAAGTGCCAGGTATCTTTAATTCTCTGGCTCTCGAGAAGAGCTATCCCTTTTAAGCTGCACTCAGAAATGCTTTGTGTTCTTGTGCCTAAATGTCTAACAAATCTCCAAATCAAAAGCAAGATGTAAAATCTTCCTGAAAATAGAACGTGAAGGAAGCGGGGAGGAATTTATGGTTCTTGAAACCCAGAGCAGTTCGAAATTTAATCCTTTCTGCCTGCTCTTGGAGATGGGCTGCAAGTGTCCTTTAAGGAGCTGTATTTCATGCAAGTGTCATCTATGGAGCTGTTTCCCATGAGTTTCCTGGTCTTTGGGCGTGTCAGAGGCAAATACATCAGGAGATTTAAAGAGAATATCAACTCCACCCCCAAAAGCCCCTTGTTTCTCTTGCTTTTATCGATTTGACTTATTAGTTGCAAAGTCTGGAGAGGAATCTTCCTGATTTTGCTCATATCCAGAATTAGAGGATTTCATTTGAAGCCAAAAATTAAACAGATTTCATGTGTCTGAGGCCAGGAAAAGTTATTCCCTGCTGTTTTCCCTGGGTTTTGGCATATGTGTGATCCTGGCTGGCATTATTACAAGCCATGCAGGGTTTGGTGGGGGCATGGGAAATGAGTGCTGAGTTTTGAAATGGCAGGAGGCTCGAGTGGCTTAGCTTAGCTGAGAAGGTTTTGGGGGAGGCTGGGGAAATAGCAATTTAATAATAGAAGACTTTCATCTCTTCCTGAAAGAACCTGGTGCTGACAGGCAAAGCTAGACAAGTCCAGGTAAGAAATGAAATGTGATATTTTTTTTCTTTTACACACCAGAGTGGGTAACTGACTGCTGCAAAAATTGCTCAGGCAAGTGGCTGACAGTTTTTCATGCTGGATTTTACATTTCTTAGCTAGGCCTTCTTATCTTTTTGGCTTCAGGAATTATTTCAGGAGAATTCTGTGCCTGACTTTGTGCAAGAAGCTAGGCTAGATGAACTCACTGGTGCTTTGTAGCTCTTTTTATTTATTAGAATGTGCTAAATATTCAGGAGGAAAAAAAAAATCGGTGGAATTGTTATATAAAGAACGTTTTCAAGTTTTCAGTCCTCAGACCCACCAGTCTGCTGGTGCCTGCAGGAATTAGAAATTGAATATGAAAAACCCCATCAATGATTAATGAGCTTACTTCAGTGACAAGTCCTAATCAGATTTTCTGGATTTATTTCCTCGCCCGTCTCCAGAACTGGGGAGATTGTGAAATTCCTGCAGCGTGCTCTGGGGCCAGAGCATTTCCCATAAATAGCTCAGGCACACAGAGAGTGACAGGAGGGGGGAAAGCTGCTCTACAAGAGCTGTACCTGTTAGCAACCTGAGCTGGAACCTGCTTGATGGTGCTCATGGCTCTGAATTGCAAAGAGGAGCCTAAAACCAGCTCAAACCTGCCGGCCACCTTAATCGCCGGGGAGCAAAAGGGCCCTGATGCTTTGCCCTTCCAAAATCACCTGCCTAAGGCAGTTTTCTCTTGTGCACACCCGTGGATTGTATCTGGAGTCTCCCCAGCAATGCTGCATGTCCTTGAACAGGAAAATCAAGAAGCAAGCTTCTGCCACTGCAGAGTACAAGTAGATGGTGAATGCTGATTGTGTCTTACTCGTTAATCACGCAAGGAAAGTGTTTTTTTAACAGGAAATCAACTTCCTTAACAATCAAGCCGAGGGGCTGTGATTTCCTCCTCAAGTTTTCTGTGTTTTCCTTACAACTGCTGTCTGACTGAGGTCTCTGTCACCTGGCACAGCTCACTGCTGGCAGGAGGGTGGTGGTGGCAGTGGTGAGGGGCTGATTATCAGCACTGCACGGGCAGGAGAGAACAGACTGGCATCCTTTGTATTAGGGTGGAGGTTTATTTCAATGGAAGAATAACAGGCAGCGTTCACTGGGCCTCTTCTAAGAAATCCAGGATCTGACCTTCGGAGTGAAATGGATGCTTATTTATCTGTCTCCTGTAAATGTAACAACAGAGCAGGGTTCAGGGCTCTCCAGGCATATGGAAATCTGAGCTTTAAACCCCAGTGTCCTCATTAAGGAGCTGCTTAATTTTAGTCATGGTTTTATATCCTCGTGTCTTTGTTTCTGCCTCTCCCGTTCACCCACCCACTTTTTAGGGCTCTCGTAAAGGAGCTTATTGCCTTCTGTGAGGGGGGAAGGAAAAAAAAGTGAAGCACCAGAGGGAAGGAGAATCCCTGCAGAGCGGGATCTTTTGCAGGGTGCGTGAGCTCCGTGTCGGATGAGCTTTGGGAGCGAGAGCCGGAGCAGTTTGGTGCTTGGGGAGGTGACAGGCTCTGCTTTATCGCTCCTGCCTGCCTGTGATGGCTGAGTCCTCGGTGTCACCTGGCAGCTGTGATGTGCTGTGGCAGGGGACAGCACGCTGTCATCTGTTCAGAGGCAAAGGGCTCCGAGGGAAACAGAGCCAGGCAGGACCTTTCCTGCAGCTGGGGTCAGAGCATGGTGCAGAGCTGTTACAGCAGAGAGGAGAATCGCTGTGGCAGCCTCCTGGTGCTGTGAACAGCAGCAATTTTTGTCTTGTCCTTTGTCCCTCCTCTTCTCAATCTGTTTAGAGGCATCAGACCCTCAGCTGCGTGGAGGAAATTGTTCCTGACCATTTTGCACAGGTAGATCCTCTCTCATTTGTAATGCAGTAACACCTAAATACTTTTAAAATAATATTTTCACCTTGGCAATAAGACCTTCTGGGACAGGGTCTGCTTCTTACTCTACACATGGCACTTCATCTATTATCAGCACCTGCTTCAGTGCAGTTTATTACAGCAGCACCATGCAGCCCACTGGTAATCTGAGATATTCTAGATTGTTACACTTCACAAGCCCCTTCGTCCAATTCCAGGAGAAAACCGACAGGAATTCCTTCACTGGGGGAATGGAAAGGGCTCCTGACTGCCCTCAACCTATTGCTCAGTGCTGGGTTTTAGAAATGAGCTCGTCAAAGAATCACACAGTTGGGAAGAACCTCTCAAAGCAGGGCTGTGTAGCTGAGGTTGGAATACCATGGGATAGAGATCCCTCATCGTCTTTGGGCTCCAGACAGGAACCCTCTTGGGGGAAGATTTTCTCCTTAAACAGAGCTAGAATTTTGCGTGTTCCCTCTGGTTCCTGTTTCTTCTGTTGTCCCTTGGTCACCAGCAAGGATTGCAGTGGTCCTGGCATCCCCCATCTCCAGGGCTGGGCAGGATTCAGGGGCTCCTGGACAAGCTGTTCTTAGACAGTCACTATATTTAATCCCTTCTACACGTGTGGACTCTCCTTTCTTGCCCGAATCTATCTCTAAAATTTTACTAACAAAATTGTCTTACAGCAAAATTTCAGGTTGCCATGGTGACCAACTTGCTGAAGACAACAGTGTAGGCTCCAGAGTGCTGGGGAAACTGTCACATGTTCCCTCTAGAACACACATCTCCGATTTCTTCTGAATATTGTACTCTCAATTCAGATCCATTTCAGAGCAGACCAAACATCAGCTTCTAGCCTCAACCATCTCAGCTTTTGAGACTTGACAATACGTGTTGATTTGTGTCCCGTGGGTCTTATTTCACTGTTGTTAATTTTTCTAACAGTCTGCTTCTTTTTATTCCTTTTTGGGTTTTTTTTTACCCTGATTAGCCATTGCCATGACATTTGTGCGCACATTAAATGTTTTGCGTATGCGAGTTTCTTTTTGCAGATTCCACAGGGTGGGAAGCAAATTAATAAGCAGCTTGCTGAATCTGAATACACTTTTCCCGTGGATGCTGGGTTGGTTCTGAGACAAATTCTCAGCTCTGACATTTCTCCTTCCTCTCTGTTTTTAAAGTAGACTGGAGAATGAGAATGAGAAGAGTCAAGATTCAAAGATCCAGCATGGGAAGAAAGAACCTGATGCCTCGGCCTTTCCTTTTTGGTGAAAAAACTGTTATTCCGTGGAGTGAGTCTTTCCCCAAACTCACTTCCTGCTCTGATGGCAATTGGAGGAGCTCATGGGATGCTAAATACGCTCTCATCCATCGATAGCCCTTCTGATGTGTTAGATCTCCCTGGGAGAACTCAAATTTAACTGTGTCCAGGACATTTCCAGCATCCCATAATGATGCTATTAAAAGCTCATTATTCCATTTGTTTGTTCTGCTTGCTTGTAATTTTCTGTGATGCTCGCGGCTAATTATTGATTATTCAAACGAATACACCCACTCTTAATTCCTTTCTCTCCGGGCTGCAGCAGCTGCGGACGGAGAAGCTTTGCTCCAAATCCAGAGGCTGGAGTTGTAGCCCACCAGGAATCTGGCTTTAATGGGTACTTGGTCGCTAATGTGGAGAGCTGAGGGCTGCTAATGACGGTGATTGTCAGGTCCTAATGGCTTTTGGAAGAAGGCCAGGTTAGAGCGGACCTCGGATGTGTTCCTCACTTGGGGAAGGTCTGAGCAGTCTCGTCCCGTTCTCTCCTCTCGCCGCACAGAGCCCACACTGCGGCTCCTCGGGAAATGGAAGGTTACTGTGCAGCTTGGGGGGTTCCCGTTGGGGTTTTTTTTAAGGCTGAATCAGTCAAAATCAACTGATTTTTCTCTCTAAAGCCGCTCTCCCATCCAGTTTGACTCTCACCTAATTTTCCCTCCTGATTGCAAGGAGTTAACCTGATTTGTAGGAATTTCCATCTCAAAAGCATGAGAAAATGCAGCCAGAGCCCTCGGTGATCACCTGTAGCAGGGAGCAGAGCGTGCTGATAAGATGCAGAGGTCTAACGGAGAAAGGTTTTCCTTTTCCACGGTTGTTTTGCTTTGCTTGGATGAGCAGGGCTGGGAACATCACCCCTTCAAGGCCAGGTTGGACACTGGGGCTTGGAGCAACCTGGGATAGCGGGAGGTGTCTGTGCCTGTGGCAGGGGAGTGGGATGAGATGGGCCTTAAGGTCCCTCCCAGCCCAAACGAGATTCCATGATTCCTTTGCTCTGGATGCAAAATCATCTGGTGTCCGAGTCCTTCATGATCTGTCTCTCTTCCAAATTTTTGCCGCACATCTTCTTTCCCAATAGGGCTGATTTCACCCTTCTGGGCTGATTTTAGGTAGAACCACGACTCTTCATTGGACAGGAATGGCTTAGGTGCTTCCTGAAACTCCTGAGCTCAGGAGGTTGTGGCTCAGGTCTTTTTATATCTGTCTTACTGGCCCAGGTGAGCAGAAGACCTTCCTGACTTGTTTCTCCAAGACCTTTCCCCAGAAGGGATGAGGTGGATTGACACAGGAAGCAGCTCCAGCTGGGCTTGTGCTCTTCCCTGTTTCATTCGTGGTTTTCTCAATTCCCCACCAGATCTGAGGGCCAGGAGCTGGACTCAACAATCCTTGTGGGCCCCTCTGACTCAGGATACTCCATGACTATATTTTGCTGATATATGATAATTAAATGTGCACTTCTCTACACACACACACACCAAAAGAAAAGAAAAAATGGAAGAAAAACACTCCACTTTTTTTTTTTTCCCCTCCCAGCCAAAATGATTACAGGGTACTACTTTAAGCTCCTGTCTGCACGCATGCAAATGCCTTCACACCTAGGAGCTGATGTGGCATCTGCTGTGCAGATGTTTATGTGGCAGCAGGGAGCAATATTTCCTTTGTCCACATTATTTTCCTGAGCCATTCCTGGTCTCAAATCGCTGACTCAAGCACTCAATGCTCCAACATACCAATGATCCTTGCTAGGGATGCTCCCTTCCAGCTCCCCTGGCTGAGAGTTTGGTCTGTGTAAGCAGAGCATGAGTTTTGTTGTTGGGTTTTGCTTGGGGAGTGGAGATTTATGCAGCAGCAGGGACAGAGAGGGAGCTTTCCCTGCACCTTTAGAGGCACTACTTGCCCTGGAAGGAATGTGCAGAGTAGGAATTCTCTCCTCTTGCAGGCTTTGAGGCTGTTCAGAAACTCTGAGGCAGCAAAAAAGGGAAGGGAGACAGCAAAGCCATGGGGGATGAGGCTGGGGCTTGCTGCACACAGGGACTTTGTGACTGAGCTTTGTTGCCTCACCAGAAGGCGAAATGTTGTCACCCTTCCAATGCAAAGCAGTTGTAGGATGAGGGAAGAAGGGAGAGTTTGGATTTGTATGGTGATTTGGGGAATGAGCAGGAGCAACTGCAGATGCTCACGGGGGACAGGACACCCGGCCCCTGCTCAGACTTTCAGCACTGCAGTCTGTCCTCAGGGAAGGGTGGAAACTGCTGACTGCTTGCTCTGTGAGAAAAGCAGTAAAACCTGCATCCATGGCAGAATCACTCCTTTTATATTCATTTTCTCTGCTTGGTTTTTTTGTACACCGTGACACTTTTTATGCTGATGGTGTCTGGGCAGGAATTCCCGTGGTGTGGGATGGATGAAGGACGACACCACGCAGTGATGCTGCAGAAAAACTGGGCTCAATTCCCTTCCCTCTCTTCAGTCAGCGCTTGTGGAATTTGGGCTCCAGGGTGCCACGGCATCTCGTTTGCCAGACCCTGTTTTTGGCACCGTGGCACAGATGCTCAGTGATGGACACCCCAGCCCTGGATGTGTTCAAGGCCGGGCTGGGCAGTGCTTGGAGCAGCCTGGTCTAGTGGAAGGTGCCCTGAGATGGTCTTTAACGTCCCTTCCAGGCCAGTCTGTGATTCCATGATCCCTGCCAGGCGCTGGTGTGGTTTGTGCCACCACAGGACTGGCACTGCTGTGTTGCTAGCCCGACATCAAATTCCATTCACATGGGCTAGCTGGGAATGGGCAGAGCTACCAGCAATAAAGAGGGGCTCAGTCCTACATGGAACAGCCTAAAAAAGTTCCCAAAGAGCAGAGATGATCAGCCCATGTTGGAGAGAAGGCTGTTGCTCATCCTGGAGGAATGTGGAGATTTCCAGGCATACGCTCTGCTGTCAGCAACCTCAGCTCAGGTTGCTCGTCCAGACTGACCCCTGGATGATCTCTCTGAAATGAAGAAGAGGCCTTAATTGCCAAACCCATGTCCTGATTCAGAGTGGGGAGCTGTTGGGAGCAGGACCTGAGCGTTTTCCCATCGGCTCTGCCGTGGAGCGTGGGGTTGGCAGCGTGTCTGCGAGTGCGAGTTCAGCACGGACACTCCGGAGGGTCCTAAGGAGACACAGCTGTGCTGAGGGTGGAGAACATCCTCTGTGGCACAATAAATCAGTGGCTAATTCCAGGGCTGTCCGTGAGCGTGGCTGGCCACTCCTGCTCCTGCTTCCCACTGGTGCTGATGCCCACTAGATGTCAGAGTTGAATAAGTGCAAGGGGAGGCAGCATCTCCCTTCTCAAATTATTCCCGTTTCCTCCCCCTTCTGATTTCTGGCCAGCTGTGTGATAAAATGACCTTTGTGCAAGGAGGGTCGGTGTGTTTAAATGGTGAAGAGAACAGGGGATGCAGAGGAGAAATGACTGAGGCAAAAAATCCTGGCCAGGTTGGAGTGCTTGTTTTGCCTGTGGCAGCCCAGAGCTTAAATTCTGCTCCAGGCACAAAGATGGTTTTGCTTTTTACTCTGTGGGACAGTGGAATTTTCTTTTTCCTGCATGACTGACTTATCCTTTTTGATGAAATGGCTTTGAATCGAATTTCCCAGCCGCCCCTTGCCTTGGCTGTGCAGTGCCTCTGGTAAGAGGAGAGCTAGAGAAATAGATGCTGCTTGTGGAGAGGGTTTGATTTTAGAGTTGAAGTCCAACCTGTTCCCAGCTCCCACCTCAGCTCTTACTCGGGAGCTCAGCTCATTCACTGCAGCTGCTTAACTTCAGCAAGAGCATCCTAATGCCTCTTAAAGAGTAGGTGTGCTAATTAATGCTTCCACAATCAGGAAGAAATTTGCTGCTGTCTGGCATTCACAGCTGCAGCAGCGTTTGCTCCTTTTGAACCTCCCGCTGGCTTTAAATCCTGATTTTTTTCCCCCCCCTGCTTTTTCCCCAGGAAAAATTGTTGCCTCTGTCTTGTGGCACAGTGGGAATTCTCCGAAGGAAATGGAGTGCCAGCACTTGGCAGTCATCACCTGGTGAAGGCTTCTGAGAGGGTGGTGGTGATGTGTCTGTGGGCACCACTGGTGCTCTGTGACAAACAAGGACTCTGGGCTGGAAACCCAGCATTAGACCTGGAAAGGGAAGCTTAAAACATTGGCCTTAACTCTCCCAAGTAAGTAAAGCTCCTGGAAGTTATCTAGATGTCCACTGGAGATTAATCAGGGGGAGATTAAGCTGGGAGAAACGTAGCCCAAGTAGGAAGTTGGGATTTGGTGCTGGCCTCCAGAGACCAAACTGGTTTAGGGCATTATTTATCTGTGAGACTCGAAGGAGGAGACCACCAGGAAAACCACAAAGCCTGGCAGGATCTCAGGGATTACAGGCCTTGATTAATGAGAGTTTAAAAAGAATCTTATGTGCTTTTGGAGAAGGAATATTTTTTCTGAGCAATGAAATGAGGTGATGCTGCTGGCTGAGCCTCCTGATCTGGAATGAACAATGGAGAGGGAAAAAACCCCTCAGCATCCCTAGTGGAAGGCTGTGGATTTAAAGAGAAAAGGAAACCCCATAATCTCATCAAGAAGAGGTCCTGTGCAGAAGAATGGGGGCCAGAAATATTCCAGCCTTGGGCTACATGGACACCTGTGGGTTACTGGTGTACACTTGTTGAATCTTTTAGGTTGGAAAAGACCTTTAAAATCATCAAGTCCAACTGCCAACCTACAGATGGGGCAGCAAAACCCCAATAACTTTTTCTATGCCTCTTTCAAAGGTCTTTGATTTCCTTTTGTGTTTGAATACTGGAAGCAGTCTTGTTCAACAGTGAGAAATCTTCATTAGGCAGGAGGCTTGCCAGGGGCTTCAGGAGCAGACAGAGCGGATAAAAAAGGCAGAACAGAAAACCCTGGGGTGGTCTCTGATGCAGGGGCTGCTAAGGAATATTTTTATACCTTTCCTGCTTAGTGGAATGGTCTTCCAGGGTATTTTGATGGGAAGAAGCTCTGACTGCAGGTAATGCTGGAACCGATTGCAAAAGCCTTTGAGTTGTTTGATTTTCTAAGCTGGTGTTTTATTAATTGCCAGCTTTTTTATCCTCTTGGAGAGAACAGAAGAAAAAAAACCCCCACTTGTCCATGCAATTTTTTTCCAGCTTCTTGAGCTCTTTTAAAGCATTCACAGGTCCTGCTGGTGAATTTTCTGGAAGAGGCCCCACACCACCTCTCCTAGCAGAGAGAAAACGACTCAAATGCATGAGGTTTATGCATCAAGAAAGGCACACACCCCCTCTTAAAGGGTTGGAGCAGCGGATCTGTGCATCTGCAGTGCGTTCAGTGAACCAAAACACAGCTTTTTGTCATAAAAGCTTTCATGCCTAAGTTTGAAAACATACCTGTTGAAGTGGAGGTGTCTGAGGAAAGACCGAAAGGGAGTGGTTAGGTGCTCTTTGGAGAGCGCCAGAGATTTCAGTTCCCTCACTGAAAGAGGATGGGACCAAAGCCTGGAGCTGAAATAATAGGCCTTGGTTTTCTGCCACGACTGTATGACTGTGTGTTCCTCTAGGATGACTGCTCATTATGACTCTTTCATCACAAAATGACTCCAGCTGCTATCTGATGTTAGGCAACAGGCCGTGTCCTGACACTTCTGCACTCGTCATTGCTCTCTGGCTGAAACAACTCTGCATAAAGTTGCCAGCAGCCCAGTTCCCCTAAAAATTCCTGTTTTTAAGGAGAACTTACTATTTTTTGAAAACATTTCCTGGTGCTGCTGTGAGCAAGAGCAGAGATTCCCAGCGTGGTGCTCCTGCCTGCCCTCGACTGACATTTGCGGATCTGGCTCTGCTGGAGAGGAGCAGCTCGCAGCAGAGGGCTGGAATTCCACAGGGATGTGCCGGGAGGCTGGAGCCTGCCACTGTTTGAATGTGAATGCTGCTGGTGCAGGAGACTCCCCGTGCTTTGTATTCACAGCCACGCTCTGATGCTGCAGGGCTCTTGGCCTCGCAGGGGATTCCAAAACCTGGGAACCTGGTTTGTAGGATCTTTGGAATCTGCCCCTCTGAGCAACCAGAGAAACTGCAAGGCTCAAGTCTGGGGTTTAGAACTCTCTCTCTTTTTCTTTACTTGATGCCAGGGCTGTCCATCTGGGGATGAGGCTTCTGTGGGACCTGGTGTGAGTGGTTTTCCTTCCAACCCCAAGCGTTCCCAGACCTGCCACCCTTTGCACAGCCCTGATGTGTGCAGTGGTGGAAGGAGCTGGTTTCACCTCCAAGCTCCCAGAGCCAGGAGCCAGTTTGCAGAAAGTTTCTTGTGCTTGTGCCTCCCCTTTGCTCCTAGACAGAAGGAGAAACAGAAGGGATCTGTGTTTACATGGGAGAGATGCTTTTCAGCTCTCAACGAAGGAGACGCATTTTTGCCCATATGTGTGATTTACCAAGAGCAGGAAATTCACTCCTTGGCAGCCCATGATGTATGGCAGAGCTCAGGAAAGGCCCAGCTGAAAGTCTTGTGAGCACTTTGCCTTGTCCTTCCTTGGATGTCTCATCACTTCCCTGCTGGGAGAGCAGAGAGTGATGTGACTGCTGTCCCAAAAACACACCTCCCCAGCCCCTAATGTGTTAAAAATGATGGCAACAGCTTTGTTCCAGAGCTGGTAAATGATGTTCTGAATAGCTGAGCCCAGTGTGGGCCAGAACTCCACTCCAGGTTCCCTTGCACTAATCCCAATTAACCACAGGACATGCTGCTGCACGGGGGCACAGAGCACAAACGTTTTGCCATGATTACAGACCTGTGGGTGCTTGCTAGCATGGAGTGCTGCTCACTTTGAGGTTACTTGTTCTTTTGAGTCCACTTTTAGAGGAGAATTAAACAAGCCAGCCACCATCTGACTCCAAGACACTGATTTTAGCAAATAACAATCCCAAAAAGTCTGTCTTCCCGTTGTTTCTCCCCACCTCATCCTGCTCTTCGCTGGTCAGGGACAGCCAGTTCAAGTGTGCAAGGGAAACACAGCTGAGAACATGAAAAGCAGGGAGACAAGGCAGCTCTGAAACTAGGTTAGAGATGAAACGAGCCTGAAATTTGGCAGCTGCAGGCAAGGCTGGGTGGCCCAAGGGAAATGGCTCGAAATGATTGATGAGATAAATGATTAATGGAAGAGTGAGATTAGCCCAGCGCGGGGTTGCGTTGCTGCTTGGATCCCAAAGACACAAACCAAGAGGAGCTGGGTGGGTGTGAGGGGTGCAGAGGAACAAGTGCAAGGGCAGCATCTCCCAGAAGGCAAGGAGATCACTCAAGTCAGCCTCATGTTGGCTTTATTGCACCCCATGGGTCTAAAACATGCCCCCCTGTTTGGAGGGTTGACTCATCATTTGGTACAGCATTTGCCATCTGCACAGCTCTCTCTCTCTGTTCAGGCAGCTCAAATAGAAAGAATTTCATTTGAATCTCATTTTGCACATTGGTTTTTCTCTTACCTTCATTGCCATCCACTGAACATCTGGGCAGAGCAGGTTGTTTTTGGTGTATCAGGAATTTTGAGTCTCTTGGGCTTCCAAGGGATATTTATATGGGGATATTAATAACCATGGAGAGGGAGGTGTGTGTTCAGGCCTCATTCTGCTTTTTCCTGGCAGATACTTCTTTCAGGAAAGCAGGATGTTCAAATAACAGCTAATCTGTGGTGCTGGTAGTTGTGTCAGTGGAGTCTAAAAGATCAAGCTGTGTTTGCACTCCCCACCAACTCCCTGAGAGATTTTGGAACCAGGGGAGTGCTCATGGGAACTCATTGCATTTGCAGTTAGATTAACAGAGTCAGCTTTTGGAATGGCCATAACCATGCCCTCAAGGGTTTGGGCTTCAAGTTTGCCAGCTTGAAAGACAAATGCATCGTTGTGTGATCCCTGTTTCTCAGACCCAAGTGTTTACAGCACACAACAGCCTGTCCATTGGGAGGCAGCTTGAAGAACCTTCCTCTTTGGACCCATCAGATGGATGTCTTTCTTTCCAGAGTGCAGACACAGGTGTTGGCTTTCCATGGCTGGCGTGGCCTAACAAGTGGCTACACCCTCCAAAATGAAACACCAAGATTAGAGCAAAAGCTGCACCCAGGAGATGCTGTTTGTCCCAAAATTTCCAGCATCTCCTGGTTATTTAATGCCAGCTGGCTGGGGTGGCTGGAGACTAAGTATGGATGTGCACATATCCATGCATGGGTATATAGAGATATAAAAGTTTCTTCAATATCTACAGGATTTTCTTCTCCCCCTGCACTCTGCGGTTCTTCAGCTGTTGTTGATTAGGAGGATGTTGATGAATAGAAGCCATACGATACAGAAATGCCATATTTCTTCACCTCTCCCTTTCCCTGAGTGGCTGCTTGGAGAATTCTGGAAGCTGAGCTGATATTCTGAGTAACACCAGTCTGGGCTCCGTTCCTGCTTTTCCTGCTAAATAGAGCCAGGGAGCTGCACAGAGGAAACCAGCTCTGTATCAAGGTCGTTCATTTCCCCAAGGGCAATAATATTCCATGAAGCTGTTTGTCAGAGGACTAAAAGCTGGATTTTTAAGCAGTCCTGAATTTAGCCCTGTAACTACATTGGTTACTCACTGGGCTGGATGCACGCTCTGGAGTGACTTGGAGAAAGGTTAAGGGGGAAAAAATCCAGCATATTTCTGTGTGTCTGTCCTTTGGTCATCCTTTGCTCCTTCTTAGCAACATTAAAACTCTGTTTTGGGGAGAGTGTGCTCTCTCAAAGGCTGGGGTGGAGCCCCTGGGCTGGGTGCCACCCCCCCTTTAAACGCTGAGGTTGCTTTCAAAGGTGCTTGGCAGTTCTGTGAGCACAAAGTCATGAGCCAGTGGGTTTGGCTGACCTTCTGCAAGGCCTTGACATCAGGAGATAAGGAGCTCTCAGGGAACCACAGGAGCCATCCTTTGCCACACTCCTGCTGACAGCCAGGCTGTTGGGTGGCTCCTCCTGGGGCTCCTGGGAACCATCACCCATTATAATTTGGCTTTGTCACGTGCTTGGGCTCTGTGATGGTTAAATGCCAGTGTGGCACTGCAGCTGTGCCTCTTCTTGGCTGAACATCAAGAGGCAGCCATCCAAATGTCAGGTTTTTGGGTTTGTTTTTTTCCCTTTCTTTCTATGCCATCTAAATCTTTTTTAAATGAAGGGATTAAAACAAGGCAGCAATGAGATCTCTCTGTGATGGCTGTGTGTAATCTGTGCTCTCCCTGAGGCTGCAGAGTGGTGTGACCCCAGGGAAACCAGACCTTGCAGACTTTCCTTTCCTGCAACGGTGTCTCCTGCTGAAATAACCAAATATTTGCCTCCAGCTGAAGCCTCCAAGGCATGGAACCCTACCAAGGGTCACGTTTAGCAAAACCAGCCCCTAATACTGGATTGCTGCTGAGCTGGATGGGAAGCATTTGAGACCAAAGATCTCTAAGATGTATCATCCTCATGAAAAGGAGAAAAAAGAGCTGTACAAGAGCCAGGTGCTCTGGTCTCTTCCAGGATGGGACTGGTTGAGATTTTGTGGTGCAAGGAATTAATTTTTCTTGTTTTCATAGACACATAGAGTGGCTTGTGTTGAAAAGGAGCATCCAGTTTAGGGACAAATTCCACTCTCCCAGGTGGCTTTAAGCCCCATCCAGCCTGGCCTGGGACACTTCCAGGGATCCAGGGGCAGCCACAGCTTCTCTGGGCCACCTGTGCCAGGGCCTCACCACCTTCACAGGGAAAAAAATCCTTCCCAATATCAAATCAAAACCTTCTCTGTGTAAGTGTGAAGCCAATTCCCCTTGTCCTGGTACTCCAGGCCCTTATAAAAAGTCTCCCTCTCTCTTTCTTGCATGTTCCCTTCAGGCACTGAGAGGCTGCAATTTGGTCATCCCAGAGCCTTTTCTTCTCCAGGGGGCCACCCCCAGCTCTCCCAGTCTCTCTCCAGAGCAGAGGGGCTCCATCCCTCAGATCATCCCTGTGGCCTCCTCCAGACTCTCTCCAACAGCTCCAGGTCATTCCTGTGCAGCAAACCCCAGAGCTGGAGGCAGCGCTCAAGGTGAGGTCTCCCTGCTTTCCTGTAAGCTCCTGGGAGCTGAAAAGCCTCAGGAGAAATGTCACAGTCCCATTCCTTGCTCTCAGACTGCTCTGCAGCCATTCCCTGGCTTCTGCAAGGGCACATCTTGCAGGCTCCCTGGGATGCTGGGAATACAGAGGGCAGCTCTCAGGTGCTTGTCATGCTCTCTGCCCACCTGTCCTCCTTCCCTCCTGCTGGATGTGACACACACTTCTCGGGGTGTTGGGAATACTGTCAGTTGTTGAGGTCTGTTTCAGAAGCCAGGCTGTGCTTGTGATTCCAGGTACCTTTGAGTAAAGCGGAGGACAAGAAGTGAATAATGTTTTTTTTAAAAAAAGATGGGCTAAAAGAAGAAAACGGTGCAGAACAAAATGGAAGGCTGAAAGTGATTGACAGAGTGGTTTCATCAGCTGCTTGCTCTCACAGTAACCATATACTTTCTTATATATATATATTTTTTAAAAAACACTTTTCCAAGTGTCTTCATGCTGCACCTTGCCTGCTCTTGGTGTGAGTGGAAGGCAGTGCTGGATGCTCCTCTGCAAGTTGCAGCCAGTTTGCTGCCGGCACATTCCCAGGTAAAGGCATTGTGCAAATGTCAGAGGAGTGTCTCCAGACTTGAAAAATCAGCTGTCATTGCTTTCACCTTAACATGAAATGAGATCCAAGGGGCGGGGAGAGGATAGGACAGCCAAAAACTGAACTCCAAGCCAAATTAGGTCTGCCTCTGAAAGCAGTTTTCTCTTCCAGAGGTCTCTTTCTCTTCACATGGGGTGGGCTGGCCATGGGCAGCTGCCAGATGCCCTCCTGGATTCTCTCTCACTGCTCCTCCTTGGCAGGACAGAGGGAGAAAATAAGGTGTAAAATCTCCTGGATTGAGACAAAGGCAGAGAGATCATTCCTCAGTTACTGTCATGAGCAAAACACACTTGCCTTGGGAGAAATTAATTTAATTTATTGCTAAAACTTGTACAGCCTGGAGAAGAGGAGGCTGAAGGGAGGCTTGAGAGCAGAATTCAGCTTCCTCCCAAGGGACGGCTCCCATCTCTGCTCTCTGTGACAGGGACAAGACCCAGGGAACAGCTGGATCTGTGTTAGGGCAGGGTCAGGCTGGGTTTCAGGAAAAGGTTCTTCCCCCAGAGGGTGCTGGCACTGCCCAGGCTCCCCAGGGAATGGGCACACCCTGAGGCTGACAGAGCTCCAGGAGCCTTTGGACAATGATCCAAGGGATGCACAGGGTGGGATTGTTGGGGTGTCTGTGCGTGGACAGGGGTTGGATTCCATGGTCCTGGTGGGTCCCTTCAAGCCCACAGGATTCTATGATTAAAATAGATTTGGATGGTGAAAAACAAAGACAAAAATTAAAACAACACTTTCTCTCCAACCCTCTTTGCCCAAGCTGGGCTTCCCTCCTTCATTCCTGACTCTTCTGCCCCTGTCCCCTGAGGCACTGGGCATGGTTGCAGTCAGCCCATAACATCTCTCCTCTGCCATTCCTCCCTCTTCCCACTTTTCCCCAGGAAGCACTGGGCAGAGGCAACAGAGCAGCTACAGCAGCAGAGGAAATGGGCTGAGACACCCAAAATCTGGGCTGTGGGCAGATGGATTTGTCCTTAGGGCTTTCCTTTCCCAGTCCAGTGCAGGAAACAGCACTGACCTTGTCTTGCGAAATATTTGGGGTTCAGCTGGTGACTGTGCCACTTGAGGGTGTGATGAGACTGCCAAGTTATCTCGAATTCCCACTTCCCTGTTTGTCCTGGCCTTGCAAGTGTGGTGTTTAATAAATCCTTTGCAACACTGAGAATTAAAGGCTGCTTAATAGCTTGTCACTTCAGGTTTCTGTTACTTCAGTATTTGCATAAGTGCACTCATGATTTTGGCACTTCACTCCAAGCCACCACAGACGCTGGAGCTCCTTGGCTTGCCCAGCAAGAGGAAGCAGGGCTGGGGGAAGATCACAGGGGTTGGTTTTCCTGTGGGGTGGGCAGGAATGTTCTGGCAGAAAATAGGCAGCTTCCAGTTGAGCCAGGCTAGACAATCTGAAGTCTGTGGTCCTCCCACTTCTCTTTTTCTCTGGCAGCTACTCCAGCAGCAACAGCTGCTTCTTCAGCCCAGACAGCTGAGCTCTTCTTCCAGAACAGAGAAACCTGGGCCCAATTCATCATCTCTGTTAAATGCCCCCACATCACGTCATGGTGAGCTGAGCTGGATGCCTCATTGAGCAAAACCCCCAAATCCCTGGAAGCTGCCAGGACTTCAGCTGGATTATCTGGAGGAAAGAACCATTCTACCCTTCTCCAGGTTTTGTTTTCCCCTGTGAGCCATCACCTTTTTCTCAGGAAAATGTGTTTTGAGTACCCAGCCTGAGATGTGTTGGATGTGGACCCAGCTTTTCTGTTTGGAAGGAGTTTTTTTGGCTACTCCAGTCAGAACTGGCTGAGGTTCCTTTTCCTAGAGACCTGTAAATAAGCAGGGTAACCACGGCTGTGTAGCTGGGCTCCAGAAGAAGCTGAACTCCAAACGATGAGGCAGGAGTTGCTCACACTGCTCCAGATGCTTCTGAAAGAGGATGAAATGAGTGTTGAGCTCCTGTTTATATAGATTTTATCACCTGTAACTACCCTGAAATGGGCTCTGTGTCCAGCTTCTGAATCTTAGAGGAGAACTCCTTCCTCAAGCCACCGACTTCCTGGGCATGACCTTTACAATTGTAAATAATGCTGTTTCCCCTTGTCCCTGTCATCTCTTCCTACCCTGCATTGCTAGTGATGTATCAGGCCTCATCTAGAATGTTCTAAAATAGATATTAAACATTTTGTTTTGGTCTGTCAATGTTAAGATATAGGCATTTTTCATCTATAAGGGAGATTCCTTTGACACTTCCAGTTCCTGGCTTATTTCTAGGAAGCAGCAAACATCATTGACAGAGCCCATTTGCAGTCTTGTTCTCTGATGATTCCCTCACCTCTGTAAAATCCTTCTGAGAGCTCTTTTAAAACCGCTCCTTTTATTTTTGGAGACCCTCTGGTTGAATATTGGACCTCAGAATACATCACTGCTGAGCCAACACCAGATTCAACACTCTACAAATTTCGGGTGGAGGATTTGGGAAATTGGCGCGCGGACTTTGCAGGAGCTGCGATGAAGGAGATTTCCTAGGATTTCTGTAGGAAAATGCTCCCTGCTAATGCATTAGGAGGGTGGGAACAGCTGCTGTGAGCTGTCAGTGCCCCTGGAGGCTCCCAGAGTTCAGAGAGCGAGGGCAGAGCGAGACAAGAGAAGGTGAAGCCAGCATCTGTGGAGAGCAGAGAACAAGCTCAGAGTACCCTTCAGTCATAGCCTTTAGTGGTGCCAAATGTGAATTTGAGCACTCTGTGCCACTGGCATCCTGATAAAAAAGCGGAAAGGAGCGAGCTGATGAGATGCTGGAATTAATGGGGTGTGCAGGAATGCCGTGGATCCCGGGCTGAGGTGGGAATTGGAGTGAGCTGGTATTTCAGAAACTCCTCCTCCCTAAGCTTTTGAGTGTGGTCACAAAGCCATTGCTGAACTCAGGGGCTTGGGGTGTGTGTCCCATCCTGCCTGTGCCTGTTTGCTGCTGCTTGCGTTCCCTGATTTGGAATTATTCAGGCAGAACGGGACAGCAGCTTGTTGAGCAAGGAACCTGTCAGAGGGCAGGCTGGAGCCATGGGGGCTCCTTAAACTAGCTTTGTTCCTAACCTTGATACGAAGATGGGGTGGAAAAGTGGAAGTCCAAATGTGGCCACATCCTTGGCCAAGACTTTTCCCATTTGGAACAACCCTGCTGCAGTGCTGGCACTCCTGCATATCAAGAAAGGGCTCCTGTTTCCTTACCCTGAGAATGACTGAAGCAGACACTAAAATTCACCCCATGGCTCAGAAACTTGAGAAGTGAGCTTGAGCATGTGCATTTTCACCTTTCTTGTGCTCATCAGGGTGAAAAGCTGAACGTTCTCTATGTGGAAGTGGAAATTTTGTTGATTGCTGGAGTCAGGAGTGGAGAAGAAGAACCTCTCTCCCCCTCATCCTTCTGCAGCCGTCAATGACAGACTGTAAGTGTCACAGTGTGAATGTTGGCATCTTCCTCCAGGGCTGCTGGGGAGCCACATTTTCCAGCATTTAGCTCTTGTGTGACATGTGAGAGGAGAAAGGCTTTGCTGTGCTGGCAGCAGGAGCTGGGCCATGCAGAGGGAGGGGGTCTCTACCCTTCAGCAGGAGCAGCTGACCTTGGTTACATGTGGGGGTGGGATGTGGCTCTGGAGAAGTTCTGGAAGCCCCGTGGTTGGAAAAGTGCCACTTGGTGAGGGTGGCAGATGGCACAGAGCATCAGGTGCTGGTCTCCAGCCTCACAGTGACAGCTTTTCCTATTCCTGTCCCTCTCACCCCAAATGTGGGCAGCGACAGGTGATCTTGAGGCTGACCCACTGCACCCCCAAGAAGTTTCCTGCAGTAGCTGATCCTTCACAGCATTCACAGTCTGTTTAAATGGTGTTTGTGTCTAAGATTTTTGGGGGTGGATGGTGATGCTGCTGTAGATCATGGAATCATTCAGCTGGGAAATGACCTTTGACATCATGAAGCCTAACCACAAAAGGTGTGACTTCAGCAAAGAGCTGGGACAGAGTAGGGCTGGATGCCAGAATTTCACTGGAGCTAAGGCTGTCTGCCTTCAGCAACCTTCAGGATTATTTTTTGCCCCGGGATTAATTTTTATCTTGCAGTATGAATCACCTATGCCCTCAAAAAAGTAAGCAAAGCCACAAAATCTGAGTCCTTGCTCTTTGCCATCAGGCAAATCCTGGTAAAGCCAACACAAGTCTGGGGCAAAATATCACTTGGAACTACTGGTCCCTCTCTACACTCCAGCTGGGAAGAAAGGGACACTGCCCCAACTCAGGGCTTCCTGCCTTCCTGGCAGGAGCTTTTCTGTGAAGTGTTGAGATCGTTTAGAACATGACCATGCATATATAAACTTCTGGCAATTCCCATTTCACCCTTTAATGAGCTTGGTTTCCAGAAGTGTTTTTGCCACCCAGTCATGCACCAGTTAAAATGGACCTCTGCACACCCCACACTTGGTTCAGAATCACAGGATAGCTTAGGTTGGAGAAGACCTCCAAGATCATCGATTCCAAACTTTGTACCATGCAAGAAATGCTATGACTTTTAATATAAATCAGTAATGCTGTGGTGGTGGTAGAGATTGAGTCCCAGACATTTTTGAGTTGGAAGGAACCTCAAAGATCATCTGTTTCCAACCCCCTGCCATGGGCAGGGAATGTTTGGTGTTAATCCCCATGGGCCATCCCCTGCTGACATTCCTGGCTCGTGTCTGTGAGGAACGAGTCCAGCCAAGCTCTAGGACCTGTCATTGCTCCTATCTGGGAAGGCTGCTGAGGAGTGACTGTCAAATGTCCTGTCACACCTACAGTTCCCTTCTGGAAAGCAAACAGCCTTGTGTCACATGTAAACTCTCTATTTTGGGTTAAGTGACCCCTGCTGGTTTTCCAGTAACTCGCGAAAAAAAAGCAGAAAAAATCTTCCCTGAAACTTTACACGTTAAACTTGACCAGGAGCTACAAATTCAGGATCAGCTTTGCTGCCTGTCACTGCTCAGCCAAGGTGACAAAATGCCTTTGGATGAGGAATTTGAAAGCTCTCTTTGCAGCAGTAATTGTGGGAACTTGGATTCTGCAGATGCTGAGCAGCCTGAAACAAGTCTTGAAATCACCTTTGGTACAGTTTGCAGCAGATTTTTGAGAGATATCGTGAAGGAAGGAGCAAAACTCAGCATCCCTGGCCCTCTGGGTGTCCTTTTAAATTATTTAGCACCAAAATGGTATTGTCTCATGGGCATCTCAATGCCAGGTTGGATGGGGCTTGGAGCAACCTGGTCTAGTGAGAAGTGTCCCTGCCCATGGCAAGGGTGGAACAAGAAGAGCTTTAAGGTCCTTTCCAGCCCAAACCATTCTGGGATTCTGGGATATGATTCCATGGCTTGGGATGAGACTAACGTGGTCACCCCTGTGTGTACCTGGAGAGTGACCCCCATAACCCATGGAGCTGGGGGTGCTTTTCCATTTGCCAAATCCCTGTTTAATGCTCTGCCCCACCACTCAAATTAGAGCTTTATATTAAGCACACCACTTATTAATTAGCAACAATAACCATTGCCTTGTAAGATAATTATTTTGTCTAATAACAAAAACACTTGCCAGGAAGACTCAGCTTTTCCAGCAGCTCGAGCTTGCCCCTGGCTTTCCTGCTGCTTCCTTTCAAAGCTGACAGCTCTCAGTGTCTTTGGAGAGGCTTTTCCTGGGCAGGGTTGTTGTCACACTGCTGCAGTGATTGCTTCTCCGAGCTACCACAACTCAAAGTGCTCCCCAAAGGCTTTGCTCAGACCTCTTCACACACCTTACACCCTGTAGCTGTAGGGTATTTCAGATATGCAAAAGCTATTGCTGTATTTCTGGGCTGTTTATTTCCTACTCAACTGTCTGGTTTGTGATGGATTTTGTTTTTCTTTGTTCTCATTCTCTCTTTTTTTAAAAAAAAAATTTTGAGGGTTTTTATTTTATTTGGAGAGAAATCCTCATTGGGAAGTGCAAGAGGAGAGCAGAGCTGAATTTCAATTCTCTCTTGATATGTGGGCTTGGATTATCTAACCTGGCTGGGCTTGAGGCTGTGCCAACAGATTGAAAAGCCCTGATTGAGACATCTTTAGTTAGAAAAATGTATCCTGGGAGATATTTCAGGATATTTTAGCAGCAATGCACCTTGTAGGAATAACTGCAAGACATCCTAGATTGAGAATAAGAGGTAAAACCTTTGTTATCTTACCCAAGCAGTGTTTGGGAGTGTTGCTGAGGGCTCACAGCTCAGCTCTGGCCCTGCCTGTCTTTCTGTGCTGCTGGTACCTCTGCTGAGCTTTCCTCCAGCGGCAAGAAGATGCCAAATGGGCATTTAGCTTCTTCACTGAACCCCAAGGGAGAGGATGTTGTTTTTTTTAAAAAAAGTGTATTTTTATTTGCACCTTTTCCGTGTCTTCCAGCGCCATTGCTCACACCGGGGGGAATTGAAATGCCAGCTCAGAGCTCTGTGCAAGCGTTGGAGCTGCTGGGGACATCTGTCAGTGCCATGGGCAGGCTCTGGAGCAGACAGTGCTGCTGACAGCAGACAGGAGAAGATCTGTCTGGACAGTGCTAATCACAGTCTCTGGCAGGCTGGCTGTTGGGAGCCAGGCACAGATGGCTGCACTCGCTCCCTCCAAGTCGTTGCAGCTCGCTGGTATTTTGTGAATCTGTCTTGTTTTAGCACATTTTGTGGCTTGTGCTCTCACCAGGCGAGGGCTGCTGGAGTTTTCCTCTGCAGTGACACCAAGCTGGCTGCTCAGATTTGAGTCCTGCCATGCTGGAGCAGGATTTGTTTCTCAACGTTACCAAAATTTTGGTAAAACCAGCGGCCAGCATCTCCTGCTGTTTAAACAGCTTTTACCTGAAGGGGTTAACAAGAGAAATAGATCACTCTAGACTTGAGTAGTATTTCTGTATCTCCTTTCATCCCAATCAAAAGATCACTGGGAACTTGATTAGGAAGAAATGTAATGCAGATCATTGATGAAAACACCCTCCAACAGCTTTGCATCTGGAAATGATCCTGAGAAATACCATTGTTCACCGACAGCTGATTAACAGAAACTCCTTACCCAGTCATTAACATACCTGGCTGAGGCCTCTCTAATTATCAGCTGAGCTAATGCCTCCATCAGGGTGAGGAAGGGCACAGGTCAGCCCTCATTTCCAGGGCTCTGGTAACAGAAATGGAACTGTGAAGTTCACCCCACAGTTTTGGGGATGTTGCTCTCACCTCAGCTGGGCACTTAGAGGTTCCCTGCTGCTAAAACCCAAAGAGGACTGTGAAGATCTCAGTTCCTGCAGAGCTCCCACATCTTTGTTATTTTAATTGCTGGGAGAACACCTCATATCCCTTGTTACTTCCCAGATGGAAGCAGAGTGTTTTAGCCCACCAGCTGCTCTCCGAACACACAGAAACTCTTAATCCTGGTTGGGCTTGGAAGGGACTTTGAAGACCATCCAGTCCCAGCAAACACAGACAAATCAGTTGTTGATCCCTGTGTGCTGAGTGATGGATGCTGGGGCTGGGTGTGCCCGTGCAGGGGCATCTCCTGAAGGAACCAGGGAAGGTCTCAGCTGCTTCCAGTGGAGTCTCCCCGAGGCACAGCTGCCACAGGTGGGGCAGCTCTGCAAAAATTGTATTTAAGGAAGGGCAAACAGTGCAGGGGCAGCTGTTGTTGGTGAAAGAGTGGTCTTGGGGATTTTGTTGGGCTGGAAGGCTCAGCTCTAAACCCAGTTCCTCCAGGAGCAGGGGTGTTTGGGTGTGCTGTTTTTGCACGTTCACAAAGGTGCTGTGGGATGATCCTCTTCATCACCTCCAAGCCACTGCTCTGCCTTTGCCAAGGTAGTGCTCTGTGTGTGCATGTAAAATGAAATTAAGTCGAGAGGCTCTGCTTGCTGATTAAAATCAGTGTCTCTAAATAATTGTAATGTTAAGTGCTGCCTGTGCCCTGCAGAGCTGCCCTGTGATGTTTTCTCTTAGTTCAGCACTTAATGGGATCCTTGGGAGCGAGTGTAACTGCAGTGTTTGAGTGGGGCTGACTCACGGTCTGAACCCTGGGGCTGTGGGGTGGTGTTCCTCTCACTGCTTGTCTCACAGTCCAGCTGAACAGCAGAAAGTGTGCTTCAAACAGGGGAATGTTCAGTGAGAAATTTCTAAAGCACCCTGCCAGGACCCCAGCAGTGCAAGCAGGAGAGCTCCTTCCTGTGCTCCATATTCCTGTTCCACCCAATTATGCCCCTCAGCACTTCTTGCTGGCAATGAATGCTCTGGTAAGATGCTTGGAGAACTCAAGGATTCTACCAGCATTGTAATTGTTCCAGAACAAGTAAGGGATATCTCCTGAAAAAGGAAGGATGTGGATTATTTCATAGCTTGGTGTTTTCTCTTTTGAAAGCACTGCTTTTGCAGGCAATTACACAGTGCTAGCAGAACAAATTTCAGTGAACAGTTGATAAAATTCATAATTAATGAGCTTTGGCTACCACAATGCTGATTCTGTTCAAAATAAGCTCACATTCCATGCTTGCTTTTCCCAGGCACAAATGAATCTGCCTCTTGGTGGAATCAAATGTCATTTAGACATATGTAGCCTAGGGGAGAAAGTGCATTCTTCAGCTGTTTAGTACCTGTCCCAGTCTGTTTGCAGGGATGTGTTGATTTTGGCCTTCTGGGCAGAAAGTAGGAAGAAGAGAAACTCTCTCCTCTATCCTCCCTAAAATGCTGTCTGTAGGGCAGGATGAATTTGTATGGGATGAATGCCGAAAGCGTGAAATGGATGGAGATGCCTGAGTGAGCTGGCTCTGCTCTTTGATCCCTGTTTCCCTCTCATTGCTCTCCTCTCCCCTGGAGGGAACATCCAAAGACTTTTTCTATGGCTTTCCTGGGGACCTCTCTTAGCCAGATAGCAGTGCAAGTGCTGGGCTTGGAGGGCTAGGAAGGAATCACTGGGGGTCATGGTTGTGCTTCTTCAACCAGGTGCTGCAGAGCTCCTGGCAGATATTACAGATATTTGCATGGCTATTGATGTATCTGTGTTGCCTTCTTCTCTCCAAAGCAACTTTTTGTTTGTTTGTTTGTTTTTTGGTTTGGTTTGGTTTTTGTTTTGTTTTGTTTGTGGGGTTTTTTTTGGTTTTTTTTTTGTTTTTTTGGTTTTTTTTTGTCCCCACAGATGGAGAAAACTGGGCTGGGAAAGAGGGAGCTGCAATGAGATGGAGTTTAAGGTCGCTTCCAGCCCAACCTGTTCTGTGATTGTTCAGGCCGGCATCAGTGGTTTGGTTACCTGCAGAACATTCTAAATCAGCCCTGGCTGCTCAGGTAACCAGGAGAATGCTCATGAAACAACTGAAGCTGAGAAAAGGTGGTCTGGGGCAGCTTAATTGGGGAAAAAGGAAGGAAACCTCAGCAGCCAGCTGATGTAGGTTAAGACTGGAGGTGTGATTTGATGCTCACACCTGACAAGCCAGAGCAGGGGTTGTACTCATCAAATCAGCCTTAGATTAGCTCTGCCCTGGTAGAGGCTATAAACAAGCTATAAACCCTGTTGAACATAGGAAACACAGCTTTATGTGGGAGCAGAAGTGGAAAAGCAATGCTGATTTGGAGTTTTAAAAGAATTTTTAAACTTCTGAGTCTTGGAGCTAGATTATCTTTAAGTCCCTTGCCACCCAAACCATTCCATAACATCCTGCTTTGGGATGTCAAACAAACCCAATTGCCCTGAAACCCAGGAAGAAACATCCTCATTCACCTGCTTTTATTTTGCCCTTCAAATTTTCCTTTTCACCTGTTTTTTTTATCTTTAAGAGCTTTAAACAACCTCTCAGGTGGAGTGGAGTGTGCAGTGTGGGCAGTGGATGAGCACTTGCTACCTCCCACAGATTTTGGCATGTGGGCAAAGTGTTTAATATTCCTTTAGTATCCCAGTCCCTTTGTAGCCCAATGCAGTTTGCAGGGCATGAAAGAAAATCCAACTCTGGAGCAGAACTCAAAGGGGAAATAACGAATTGTGGTCTGTTTCAAATAATTAAAGCACGCAGATACTCAGTGATCTATCAAGGGGGATGAGGGAGTAATAAGACAGTCTGTCCAATTTGTTTTAGAGCTGGAGTTGGAGAGCTCTGGTATGAAATTATAACCTCTGTATTAATCACAAGAACGTTCACTGTATCTGGGTCAAATCCACACACGAACCTCCACAAAACTTCTGCTTCATTCAGCTTTTTCATGATTATCTTTACCTTCTGCTGCCTTAGGGGAGGTAAAATACCTTTGATTTTTTAAAGAGGGGAGGAAAAAAAAAAGGGAGCATTTTTTATCCAGTTTCTCTTTAGCTTCTCCTTCCTGCCTCATTTTTTTTTTAAGCAGCAAGGTTTTTCTTTTTAAAAAGGGGGGAAGAAAAGGCTTGTTTTATGTATGTTTTTCACTGAAGGTTGCTCAAATTCGACCGGTTCTATTGTGACTCTGAAGGAGCCATAAAATTTCATTACAGCTTTTCCACAGAAACCAATTTGAGTGTCCAAGGCTCGGTCCTGTGGTTTAAAGATCTCTCTCTGGAATCAGTGTGTGCCTCTTTCCCATCCCTGCGTGGCTGCCAGGTTCAGTTCATGTCTACTGAAGTATTTCTTTGGGGACTGAAACCAATTAAAACTGTGATGAATTAGAGGCTCTGCCTTTGGGTTAGCTCTAAATCTTGGCTTTGTGTGCATGAGCATCCCACTCTGCAGGTGACTGTGAGGTTGGCTGTGCTCTTTCTCAGTCTGATTTATACAGAGAAGGATGAAGAGGGAGCTCTGTGGCATCCAGTAGCCTATTTTTAGCTAAAAATCAGAAAGGTAGTTGGTTTTTTTAATGGTTCTGGTGTGTTGGGTTTTTTTTCCTCCCTCTCTCTGTGGTAAATATTTCTAAAGAGTCAAAGCAGCCATAAAAATAAGAAATAACTCACTTTTAGCTCCTCTTTCCTTCTTTTGTGTTAAAGCTCTTAATATCAAATTGCTCTGGAAATGTAACATCTCCTCAGGTTGGAGGCACTAGGAATAGTTCCTTCCTTGGATTTGGCAGCATTCCACCGATGTGACTTGCAGTGTAATGTACACATTGTTACTCAAAAAATTACCAAAAATACCCAGGGAGGGTCACACGCTGCTGGGTGTGCTCGTGGCTGGGCTTTACTGAGCCTCACACAAAGCCTGGAGCTGCCTCTCACATTTCTGCCCTGTGCGAATTAAAAGTACTCAGAGCTGTAGGGCCAAGCTGGCATCATTTGGGAGCACGGATCCTGTTTCCAAATTATTCCACTGAATGGTTTGGAAGGACCTTAAAACCCATTTCTTTCCATGGGCAAGGACACCTTTGCTATCCCAGGTTGTTCCTGGTCTTGGACACTTCCAGGGATCCAGGGGCAGCCACAGCTTCTCTGGGCATCCTGTGCCAGGGCCTCCTCACCTTCTCAAGGAACAATTCCTTCCCAATCTCCCATCCAGCCCTGTCCTCTGGCAGTGGGAAGCCATTCCCTGTGTCCTGTCCCTCCATCCCTTGTCCCCAGTCCCTCTCCAGCTCTCCTGGAGCCCCTTTAGGCCCTGGAAGGGGCTCTGAGCTCTCCCTGGATCCTTCTCCTCTCCAGGTGAGCATTCCCAGCTCTGAGCCTGGCTCCAGAGCAGAGGGCCCTCTGGTCATGTTAAACACTGGCCTAAAATCTCTTTGCTCTTTTGGGCAGTGCAGTTTGACTCGGAACAGAAATCCATCTTGGCTTGTGTCAGCCTTGGCTGCTGCAGCTGCTGGGCCCTGCCACGAGCCCTGACCCTTTCCCCTCTGAGCACCTCCCTGTCCTGTCCCTGAGGGATTGCTCGTGTCCCTGAGGGATTGCTCGTGTCCCTGAGGGATTGCTCGTGTCCCTGAGGGATTGCTCGTGTCCCTGAGGGATTGCTCGTGTCCCTGAGGGATTGCTCGTGTCCCTGAGGGATTGCTCGTGTCCCTGAGGGATTGCTCGTGTCCCTGAGGGATTGCTCGTGTCCCTGAGGGATTGCTCGTGTCCCTGAGGGATTGCTCGTGTCCCTGAGGGATTGCTCGTGTCCCTGAGGGATTGCTCGTGTCCCTGAGGGATTGCTCGTGTCCCTGAGGGATTGCTCGTGTCCCTGAGGGATTGCTCGTGTCCCTGAGGGATTGCTCGTGTCCCTGAGGGATTGCTCGTGTCCCTGAGGGATTGCTCGTGTCCCTGAGGGATTGCTCGTGTCCCTGAGGGATTGCTCGTGTCCCTGAGGGATTGCTCGTGTCCCTGAGGGATTGCTCGTGTCCCTGAGGGATTGCTCGTGTCCCTGAGGGATTGCTCGTGTCCCTGAGGGATTGCTCGTGTCCCTGAGGGATTGCTCGTGTCCCTGAGGGATTGCTCGTGTCCCTGAGGGATTGCTCGTGTCCCTGAGGGATTGCTCGTGTCCCTGAGGGATTGCTCGTGTTCCTGAGGGAATGCTCGTGTTCCTGAGGGAATGCTCGTGTTCCTGAGGGATCCATCCCCTCCCCTGGAGCAGCAATGACAGAGCAGTGGCACCGTGGCAGGGTGGCTGTGACTGCTCCATTTACCTGCTGAAGGCTTGAAGAAACTCGAGAGGACTCTGGTGGAACTGCTGCTTCTTCCTCCATGTAATTAAGAGCAAAAACTGCTCATGGAGGGCCTGACACAGCCCTTGCCTTGCCACAGGAGCTGCCCTGCCTTGCTGGATCACACAAGTGCTACTGGATGCTCATCCCTTGGGTATCCCACGTGTCCCTGCTGGGCTGCTCCACCTGCTCCCGGTGAGGAATTATTTGCTTTTCTCACCTGCCAGTGGCAGGCAGGGCTGCTCACCTTTCCCCCTGGAACAGCCTTTGATCAGAACAGACCCTTCTGACAGCCGTACTCTGAATAAATAACTTTGCCTCCTCGCCTTTCCATTCTGATTTTGCTTTCCCTGGAGATTTGCACTCTCACCATCACCAAGAAAACACATTTATTTTTGAATGTGTAGCTAAGCTGGCAGCAATGTAACACCTTTTCAGCTCTCGCTTGGTGTAACTGCAAGAATAAATAGCTCCTTTCTCTTTCTAGTCTTGGGAATTTTTGAGCTTCCCGTGACTTTCCAGTAAAATTTGATTTAGAGGGAGTTGGAGCCACGTGTTGTTTGCATCTGACCCGAGGAGGTTTTTATTGCTCTGGAATGATAACTACCAAGGGGAAACTGAAACCCCCAGAGTATAAATCCTTGTCACAGACACAAGGAAAGGCAGAGCTTTGCTTCCACTGGGAAACCGAGGACTTGGGAGATGGGAATGGCCACAAGTGGCTTCATGAAGCCAAAGGTGTGTGAAGAGCAGCAGGCAAGGAAGGATCAGCTGCGCTGAAATGGCTTTTTCGTGATGGGGGACCAGGACCACAGGTGCTGGTAGTGGCTTTTCATTAATTGGAGGAAAAACTGGAGCTTGGATATCCCATCTGGGGCTTGCCCAAGACAGGGATTGAGCCCTGGAGGCTAAAATTTTCCATGGCTGTGGTTAATGGGGCAAAAGCTGTGCAGTTGGGTTGGAAGAGAGATGCAAAGAGGTGTTTCCACCTTGCAGGAAGATGGTTCAAAGGTTAATATTGGAGGTTTGGGGATCCAGCAAGTCACTGCTTCAGAACTTTCCATCTCAACCCTCTCCCTGAAGTTACCTAATTCCCTAATTAATTTCCTGAAGGCCAATTAATGGTGTAAGGCTGGAAAGCCAGCAGTCCCCTCTGGTAGAGCCATTTCATGTGGACCACCTCTGCTTGCTGAAACAGGAGACAACCTGCCCTTTTGACTGCATTTCCTAGCAGGTTGCTGGGATTTTTCATATTTTTTTTCCTTTCCTGGCCTCCCACATGGAAAATAATCCTTTCAACATGCAGATGGCAGCTCCCTTCACAGAGGGGCAGGCTTGTGCAGAAGGCTGAATTTTTACTTTATTCATAGAGCATGTGTGCATGTTGCTTGCAGAGTGTTACTCTCAGTATTATGTTAAAAATAGCTGGTGCTAAGCTTCTAATTCTTAACCTTTTTTTTTTTTCTTTTTCTCAGGCTCCTGATTTCAGAGGCATTTGTGATTTATGATGTAAAACTTTCCTGTGGTTGAGAGAGCTGGTCTAATTTTCCATGAAATATCTACAGCTTGCTTATAAAACTGGGTTCTGATGATTGAAAAGCCTGAAAATGCTTAAGTTGTGTAAATCTGCCATGGTAGGCACTGGGTTGCCATGTCCTAGTGCCCAAACCCACAGGATTCATGGAATATCTTGAGATGGAGGAGAACCATGAATGATCATTAGGCCAGCTTTGGNTGTGTGGACGGGCTGCATTTCTGGGCTGCTGCTCTGCAGGGGGAAAGGAGGAAGTGGGAGAGAGAAAAGAAAGAAAAATGAGGGGTTTATTTGAAGCCTTCCTCCTGAGTTTGGTCCCACTTTGATGATTATTAGGAGCCCTCTGCCCCTGCTTTGCCTTCTGCTGGAGCTATGGAAAACAAAAAGAATCCTAAAAAGCAAATGGCTTGGAGTGAGCTCATCACACCGGGGTGCTGATTCTACACTGGCCTAAAAGGATTTGGGTTGGAAGGGACTTTAAAACCCTTCTCATTCTACCCCTGCCATGGACAGGGACACCTTCCACTATCCCAGGTTGCTCCAAGGCCTGTCCAACCTGGCCTGGGACACTTCCAGGGATGGACCAGGCCACAGTCTGCACATCCCTGAGGATGAGTGTGAGTGGGTGACACAGGGAGCAAGCTGCCAGTGCTTGGCACGGCCCCATGGTCCCAGTGTCATGTTTGTCCTGGTTCCTGGGCTATGAGACCCTCTGGAGCTGTGGCTATCATGTCAATGCATGTGTAAATTCCAGCATCATCTTCCCCGTGAAGTTATTAATGAAAATCATCACCCTCATTTAGAAGCTGCCATCACTTAGTAGATTAACCTTTATCAAGCAACTTTGCTATGCCAGCTGCACAGCAAAGTAATTACTTTTAATAGAATCTGCCCTTGATTTGAAGCCACAGGGGAAGCAATTAAATTTAACAAAGGCAAAAGCCATGACTTATAAATGAAGATGGATGGCTTTTGCTATCTGTTTCATAAATTCTATTGTGTACAAGTGAAAGAAAATACTCAGCTCCTCTTATGTTTTGGGGGGTTTGAAATGTGGCATTAAACTCTTGATCTATGGGTGGGTTGGATGTCATCAGTGCCAGCTCTGGGATTTGGCTCAGCATTGTTTACACTCAAGTCACAAATGACTTGTGGGAGCTTTGAACTTGAGATCCTCCAAACCTTGACACTTGTGTTCAGCATGAAGAGTTTGCCTAATGGTTTATTGGACCACCTGATACTCTTACCTCAGCTTCTCTGCTCAGGGAGTGTTTGGCTTGAAACCAGGATGTGCCTTAAACTGCTTTTTGTGGCTGTGAACCTGTTCACTCTAGGCTGTACCAGTGACAAGGGGCTGATCCATGAATGTCCCATGGATCTTTATGATGTCCTGGATACAGAATCCCAGAATGGCTTGGGAGGAACCTTAAAGCTCATCCCATTCCATGGGCAGGGACACCTTCCACTGTCCCAGGCTGCTCCAAGCCCCAGTGTCCAGCCTGGCCTTGGACACTTCCAGGGATCCAGGGGCAGCCACAGCTGCTCTGGGCACCCTGTACCAGGGCCTGCCCACCTTCCCAGGGAACAATTCCTTCCCAATATCCCATCCATCCCTGCCCTCTGGCAGTGGGAAGCCATTCCCTGTGTGTCCCAAGTCCCTCTCCAGCTCTCCTGGAGCCCCTTTGGGCCCTGGAAGGAGCTCTAAGCTCTCCCTGGAGCCTTTTCATCTCCAGGTGAATACCCCCAGCCAGGCTCCAGAGCAGAGGGGCTGTGATCACAGTAAAGCACTGCCCTAAAATATCCAGCTGTGGGGCAGGGAGAGGCTGGGCAGCACTGTTTGGCCCCTGCCAGACCTTGATGTCACAAGCCAAAAATATAAATGTACTTCCCTTCTTTGGTTTAAACCTGCCATTCTTGGCCTGGCTGAGGTGCAGAGGGGGCAGTCCCTCATTTTCCATCTCTCTGGGCAGTGCTGCAGCTGCTCTGCCCTGTCCTGCCTGTTCCATCCCTGTGCTCACCTCCATGGGGGATGCTGGGCTCCCAGGAATGCTGACTCTCCAAGCAGCACTGGGAATGCTCCGGCAGGGTGAATGGTGGGATGTGCTCAGCAAATGGAAACTGAAAAGCAGTGGGCTGCAGGCTGGGGTTTCTCACAGCTGAGAGGAGAAATCTTGTGTCCTGGGTTGTGTCTCAGAGCAGTTTCTCTTCCCTTTGCAGTGCTGTAACGGGGCTGTTTGGGCTCAGAGCCCTGGCTTGGCTCTCCTCCTGCACTCCAGCTGATATCTGCTAACCCATATCTGCTTTGTAATCAAATATCTCTGCCTGAGACTGAAGTTTCTATTTCTTTTGTAAGGTGGAAGAAGCCGGTGATCTCTGACTGGCACAGAGTAGCATCAAGTGTCCCAGCAGCCTTTCTGCTGATATTTTTTTCTATTTGTTCAGGCTGCTCAAGGTCTCTCCCTCAGTGCTTTCATCCTTCTGGGGTGATCCCTGCATTCCAAATACTGCCCTTAAACAGCTGCTGTGCAAAAGTGCATGTGCAGCACCACAGCCTCTGTGTCAACAGATTCCCCTCCTGTGAGCTGTCAGCACAAAATTCAGGATATTGGTCCCGAAGGAGGCAAATCCTTCATCCTGTCAAATTTGACTTCCCAGGGTTATTTGGAGGAAAGGAGGTCCAAGGAGGAAAGGGTGAGCTGGGAGGGTCCCTTACTGCCCCTGAGGGTCCAGAAAGGTGTGTGGAAGTCTTTGGTATATTAACTTTCAACATGTTGATTCAGCCTGGAGAAGGGAAGGCTCCAGGGAGAGCTCAGAGCCCCTTCCAGGGTCTAAAGGGGCTCCAGGAGAGCTGGAAAGGGACTGGGGATTAGGGATGGAGTGTCAGGACACAGGGAATGGCTTCCCACTGCCAGAGGGCAGGGCTGGATGGGATATTGGGAAGGAATTGATCCCTGTGAGGATGGGCAGGCCCTGGCACAGGGTGCCCAGAGAAGCTGTGGCTGCCCCTGGATCCCTGGCAGTGCCCAAGGCCAGGTTGGACACTGGGGCTTGGAGCAGCCTGGGATGGTGGAAGGTGTCCCTGCCCATGGCAGGGGTGGAATGGGATGAGCTTTATGGTCCCTCCTGACCCAAACCATTCCAGGACTGTGTGAATCCAGGTGGCTGAAGGCTGAGCTCACAGGGATGGGATGGAGACAAGGTGAGCTCTGCAGGTGTGGTGACCCAGCCAAGCCCCTTCACCATGCCTGTGCTCTGGGAAGAACTTGGTTCCCCCTGGGAACTGGTTTTTTAGTCAGTGCCGCTAATGCATGGAAAAGTGTGCCAGCTCCTGGGAATGGAGCAGCCCCTTAAGAGGAAACAGGGTTCATGATTTGCTTGGAAGCTTTGATTACTCTCCTGGGAGCTTGGTTCCATCTCTCCCCCGCTGCTGCTGCTGGCAGATCCGGACCAGGGGCTTCCCTACCTGTGCCTTCCTCCCTTCACAGTGCCCCCCACCTGGGAGAGGCTGTTCCTTGGCTCGGGGTACAGGACACAGCACTAACATTTCTCTGGTAAAGACTTCCAGTTGGTTGTGACCCTCCTGGAGGGAGGCAGCGGGGCTGAGCTTTTGTGTCGCTGCTTTTGTCTCTGCCACAAAGCCGCCTGGGTTTCCTCTGCCAGCGGTTCAGTGCCTTCCCTTGTCATCCAGCGGTTTTATTCCTCTTTAGGGAGATGGGTTGCAATGGGGGGGACGTTCTTTGACTGGTGGAGTCAGTTGTTTCAAACACAGCCAAAAAAGAAGAAGCATTTAAGGCTGCTGCCACTTTCTTTTGTCGAGAAGAGTCTGTGCATGTTTCTGAGCAGCTCCAGTCTGGCAGAGAGCAGCTGCCTTTGCACGTGAGAGGCCCATTAAGATTCAGTGCTGCTTCAAACCTCCCATTTATGCTCAAAACAGCCTTCTAAAAAGCAGGAGGAGGGAAAAAAAAAACCCCAACCAACTGCATTAAAAAGCAGCTTCCAAATTAGAATTGTTTGTTTCTCTTGGGAGAAAGAGAGGAGCTGTTTTCCTGCATCCTTACAGAGCATCCTAATCCTGCTGCAAGTCTCTCCTGCTGCCAGGTGGCTTGGTCTGCTGGGAAATTGCTTGGATGTCTGGTAGGGAAGAGGCTGGAGTCACCTCACAGGCAGGAAAGGCTTTAAATGTGATGTGGCTGCAGGAAAAGAATGCTACAGTAATAAAGATTTTTCAGCTGGGGCAGTGCACTGCCGTAAGAACACTGTATCTTATGTACGCAGTGGAAATTAATCTGGATTAATTTAGGAGAATAAACATGATTAAAGTCACTCCTTTGGAATCAGAGGAGCTTTGTGTTTGGTTTGGTGTAATTGGCTTGCAAAGTGGCAGTTCTCTGAAGGATGATCGTGCCCACGCCGTCTGTGGAAGCACCTGCTCCCAACACACCCTTCCCTCTGTCCTTTGGATTTGCCTGGGAATGGGGCAGTTCTGTCGGTGATATTATTCCATGGAAATGGAGAGAACTGCCCTCCCAGGCCTGCCCTCGGCTGGGATGCTCCGGGAGGTGAGTGGTGCAGATCACACCTTCCCCTGCAGCAGGTACTGACAGTGCAGGAGCGCAGGAGCTGTTCCTGCAGGAGAAGTTGGAAGAGTGAGGGAAAAGGCTCCAACAGCACCAGGGAGAAAGGGAAAGAGAATCCCTGTATCCCTGTATTATCTGTATCCCTGCTGCCAGGAGAACAAAGAGGGAACAAACACCACTTCACGCCGGCATTTGCCCCGTGATCAAAAGCACTTCTGTGTTTTATAACCAGCTCCGGGGATTTATCACCAAGACTTCAGGATTCCCAAGGGGATTATGTGCACGAACGACAATATTCCCTGGAGTACATAAAACTGAAGTGGAATTTTGAAAAGGATATAAACCTCATCTGGGGCTCTGCCAGCTTTAACTGCTCGTGCTTTGGCAGACCCAGGGGTGCTTGGGGACTGCAGTGCAGAGATCCTGGGAGGGAAATCTGCTTTTGGCCGAGGTGTACATCACCTGTAAAGCCCCTAACAGTGGCATTCCTCCTGGGAATGGATTTGACAGGTAACTCCCAGAACAGGGAGGAGGAATTGCTGATGGTGTTGCAGCACCAAATGCACTGGAGCAGTGAAGATGCACAGCTCTCCACCAAAAATCTCCCCAGGGAGTGCAGGTGCACAGGTTTGCCTTTAAAAATCACCTTGGTGCAGTCTGTCTGCACTGCTGGGGCTCTGTCTTGGTGTCACTCTTGATTCTAAGTCACTTAGGTTTTTCTAAATTTTTTTT